>MPNW01000908.1:0-24304 GCA_011800805.1 Hirudo medicinalis
GAACTATGCTGAAAAAGTAGCCGCCGAAGAACTTAAAGACAAACGCCCACCAGCTTTGCGCCTACCGACCCGGCAAGCGTACAACAAACCATCGACCAACTCAACGCCGCATTAAAAGATAAAGTGGTCGATAAAAAGATAAAACAAAAATACCCTGCATCCCAATCCAACCGACACCCTTACTTCACCCAAGCATATGGAAGATTTTGAACAACAGTAGCCGACAAAGCCACAAAACAAAAAAAACCGCCTCAATTACTTTTGAGACGGCTTCATACCAATAAAGGTCTATTTCTTTTTTGATAAATATCGATTACTTTCCTGCTATTAATTCCTTTTGCAAGATTGCAAGTTCGTCCCATTTCTCGGCTGCGGCCAGTTTGGCTTGTTTAGGCCATGAGGCCGGATTGTGGATTTGGTAGGCAGATCCTGCGGCATTCAAAATAGTATTTAGCTTCTTCGCTGTAGCTTCTCCAAGATCTTTAAAAGTTTTTATCCCTTCCGCTTCCAGCAATTTGGCAATTTTAGAACCGATGCCCTCTATTTTGGTGAGGTCGTCTTTTGTAGGGGTTACTTTTGTTTTTCTACTTTTACTTTCGGTTGTAGTGTTTTTTTCTTTGGCTTTAGTTTTGGTGGTAGTAGAGGTTGATGTTGTTTTTTTTGGTTTTTTCTCTACATCGGCTGCCACGGTAATTACACTATTACTTATGCCAAAATCGGGATTATATACGTATTGTGCTGCGGCCCAGTCGTTCACCCAAGTACCGTTATTCAGCAAAAATCGGTATTCGTATGTTTGGCCGGGAACTAAATCTATGGTTGCCGCCAAAGTGCCGTCGGGCCGCATGCTCAGGCTAATGCCTTTTTCCGGATTCCATTCATTAAAATCTCCAAGTAGTAGGGCTTCGGTGGCAGTGCCTAAAGCTTCGGCCGGTAGCGTAAATGTAATTTTTTTCATTTTTATTGTTTTGATACAGAAAATTCAGTTTTCCTCCGCAAATATAGCCAATCTGTGAGAAGTACCGACTTTGTTGAATTTGCAGGAGCCGCTCCCGAGGAGATGAAACACTTTTTTTACCCGCTAATGTGATTTCGTTAGGCTTAATCAAAAAGGACTTTTTTGCTCAATGCGGTTGTGGATCAGAAAGTGTACAAATAAATAAAATGAGTTGCTTTTTTTCTCGATCCGTGAGCTGCAGGGGCTCGTCCGAAAGAGTTTGGTTGGGCACCTGAAGCCCCAGACCAATACCGCCTCCCTTGTCATAAAAATCAATCACTTCTTCCAATGTGGCAAACGCCATTATGCATGTAAGGTGCAGTGGGTGCGGCATTTCGCACCGTAGTGGTCTTAAACGAGTGCATGTAAGGTGCTACGTTTATGATGGCATATCGGCCCGTGTCTGTATCTAATTTTTGACCGTTTGCATTTGCCGGAACGCCCAACACTTCGCTTTCGGTTTTGGAAAACACAGGAGGCGCCACTCCGTTGAACAGCGGAATGGAATGGCAGGAGGCGCATTTGGCTTTACCTGAAAAAAGATTGAACCCGGCTATTTCGTTTGGATTCATTGCGGTATCATTGCCCCTCATATATTCATCAAATTTACTGTTGAGGCGGGGTAGGCTTTTGATGTAGCTGGCAATGGCCTGAAGCAAGTTTTGCCTTGATATAAGACTGTCCGTGTAGGCTGCTTTATACAGGCGCATATACTGCGTGTCGGCAGTCATTTTACTGATAGCCATTTCAAAATTTCTGTGCATTTCATCTTTATTATTCACCACTTCGTTTGCCTGATGTTCTAACGATGGGGTTCTTAGGTCGTAAAACATGGCCGTTTGGAGGGTGGCATTGAGCAAAGTGGGTGTATTTCTTTGTAAGTTTTTGGTACTGTTTAGGATGGTATTTTTAGCAACGCCATCTGTAAAATACAACTCAGGTTTGTGGCAGGATGCGCAACTTCGTTGCTGTGCTTTGGATAAAATGTTGCCGTAAAACAATTTTTCGCCTAATCGTATTTTGTGTAATTGCCTACTGTCCGTTTCTTGAAAATAGGGGTCAAAAGCATCTTTATCAAACAGTGTAGCGGCATCGGTTTTTAATAATCCTTGTAATTGTATGAAGGGTATGCCGGCTTGCTTTTGTTGTGCTACCAAGGTACGGGTAATAGGGTTGGCAAAGTTTTTTATAAACGCCATTCTGTCAAACTCGTCAAACGATCGGTGCTGGTGAAGGTAGTGGATGGCTGCGTTGATTTTTTGCGTTAAAGCACTATTGCCTTTTAGAAACGGAACAATGTGCAACATGGATTTTAGCGCAACGGCCGACTCGCCGATACCCGTTTTTATAGAGGGTGGATCAAAACCGGTAATGCCTAAGGTCATAATTCGAAATATTTCTTTTTTACGGCATCAAACAGTTGTTCTTGGGTAAATCCTGCCGCGCTGATGTTGTCTTTAATGGAAATACAATAGCTTTTTAGCAAAACAGTTTCGTGGTGCAGAGCCGCAGTATCTATTGAGGTATCTACAATTAATTCTTCCATTACTTGAAGCCCATGCGGACCTAATGCTACTACTTCCGGTTGTTCTATTTCGGGCAGTGGTGCACCGTTTACAAAGCGCGCAATAGTAGGCATGTAGTATTCTACAGCCCATTCCAACCTTTTGTATTTGTTTCGTAGTGCTTTGAAAGTAGCCAATAACGGCTCTTTCGCGTGGGTTTGCTTTATCAGTGGTATTAGGCTATCGGTAAGATAGGAGTCCATGTCATCTACTTGTTGCAGAAAATGATTTTTAAACTCATTCGTGGTGTATTCATGCGTATTACATCTTGAAAACTGTGTGGCAATGATTGTGGTCAATGTGGTTAGGAGTATAAAAATCTTTTTCATTATAAAAACATAAACCTTGCCCTGGTCAGGAGCGAGGTTTTTTGTGATGGATTAAAACGTGAATTTATTTAGGAACATTTGTAAGGATAAGGGTTTGGCCACCCTCTTTGTTAGTGCTGCCGCCACCATCAGCGTTTACGAATTTATTGTTCTGCCATGTGTGAGGGTGAATGTTCAGTATGAACGTGCCCGGCACACCGATTACATCAGAAATGTCCGCCATGGCGCCAAACTCCCAGCATCCAAATCTTCTTTCAGGTGTTTGGTAAAATTTGCTCACCCATTCGGCATCATCTCTTTTATGGTTCATGTTGGCAAATGGCTTGTAGGTTTTGTTAGCTATATTGTACTGCCATACATACGAATCGTGTTTGGATGCAGTGTAATAAGAATCACCGTCTTCCTGTATGTACACATAATTTTCTGTTGCGCAAATATTGTCGGGGTTTATCAAATCATTGCCTGGGTTGGAGTCGCCTTCTGCAATTACTTCAATTTTTCCTTTTGTAGGATCATTATCATCTAGTACAATGCGGTACACGCGTCCCCACATGGTGTAGCCTGGTTCGGGCAGGGTTCTGTTAATGGCTTGGCCCGTGGCTGAAAAATAAATTTCGCGGTTGTTTTTGGCACTTCCTTTTCGGTAATCTACATCTTCTACTCTCGAAAATCGGATGGCTTTTAGGCCATTAACAGTTGTGTTGATTTGGGCACCGGTAAGGTTTTTGGCGTTAGGGATTTCTACAAATTCTACATCGTAACTAATTGCCTTTTACGATGTCTGTTTCTATTTGGTTATCGTCTTTTCTTTTCACTACATACAGTTTTCCATTTTGCAAATTGCCTAGGGTGATAGAAACGTACATTATTAACTGTCCGGCACTGGTATGGCTTAGGTCGTAAGATTGGTCTTCGCCCATAACGATAACAGTTTTGCCCGGATAGGCCGCCTTAGGCAAGGGTACAGCATTTTACATAGATGCTTTTCCTAAGGCCGGAAGGACTCTGTCGGTTTTTCCTTTATCGGAGGCAGGGGCAAAAGGGTTGATGCCGATGATCATACTTTCTTCGCCCGATTCCTGAGCGGTTAAAAATAAGGAGCCAAAGCTATGCTCTTCTTGTGTGGTCAAAGTAGCCGAACATAGCCTTTTGGCACCACCGGTATAGTCTATTATATACTCACCTTTTACGGGTTTCAGGTTTTTATCCAAATACACTCTGGACACCGATTGGTTGATTTCATGATTGTTAACCATTACATACCCGATGCCATCGGGGGTTTTCAGAAAACCCGCACCATCGGGCTGCGCACCATAAATAAATCCGGGGCTTTGCACCAACACATCTTCGCTACTAATCAACGGAAAAGTTTTTACCCCGCTAAATTCATCCATCATATACACCAAAGAAGGGGTGACCGATTGTGCTTTTATCGCTTCAGGAGGCGTTTCTGCCCGAGGGGTGTTTTTATCTTTTTTACAACTTGATAGGGTCGCCATCAATGCGATCGGGAGTATTAATCTTTTTATTACTAAAATTTGTTTTGACAAAAAAATGACATTAAATACCGAAAGTTGTTAAGCCTACTTGAACAAAAAGTTAGGAAATTATTAACACATAAAACGCCTATTTGTTTTTCTTACGCTGCCTCATTCAGCCAACATGACACAATTTTTTCTGTTTTTGAAAATGGATAGATATTTGTTTACATTTACCCACATTTCAAATCAATAATATGACATATCATTCCGAATTCGAAAAATATGCAGTAAAGCACAGGGGCATATCCAGCAATACGCTACATAGCTATGGCAATCATTTAATTACCGCACTCACCCCAAATATTATAGAAGAACGACCGATGAACGTAGCCGTGATGGACGTGTACAGCCGCCTTATGATGGATCGCATCATTTTTTTGGGCTATCCTGTAACGGATGAAGTGGCCAATATCATCACCGCACAACTTCTATTTTTGGACAGCACCGACCGCGTACGCGACATCAATATGTACATTAACAGTCCCGGCGGAAGCGTATATGCCGGCTTAGGCGTATATGATACCATGCAATACGTATCGCCCGACGTAGCCACCATCTGCATTGGCATGGCCGCCTCCATGGCCTGTGTACTATTAGGCGCCGGCACCGAAGGAAAACGAGCTGCATTAAAACACGCCCGCATCATGATGCACCAACCCAGCGGTGCCATTGGCGGCCAAGCCAGCGACATAGAAATCACCGTAAACGAAATACGCAAACTCAAACAAGAACTTTACGACATCGTTCACGAACACACTGCCAAACCCATAGACCAAATAGAAAAAGATTTTGAACGCGACAAATGGATGACCGCCGCCGAAGCCAAAGAATACGGTCTTGTGGACGAGGTACTGATAGTGAGCAAAAAAAAGGCAAAACAATAGCAGAGGCCCAGCAACATTGCCCATGGCATCTCCCTTGCGACGCTCCGTTCAACACCAAAATACTACCGAACAATAAACAACTCTACACAACATGAACTACTCAAACCAATACAACCATAAATGGCAACGCCCCCTTCGTAACGACGATGAACCAGAGGAAGAAGAAGTTAAAGACAAACGCGACGACCTGATGATGCTGAACAAACGGTTAGAAAAAATGTTCTTCGACAAACGCGCCGTGTACCTTTGGGGGGTGGTAGATGATAAAAGCGCACGTGAAGTAACCACCAAACTTCTCCTCCTAGAAGCCGACCAGCCCGGCCAGGAAATTAAATTCTACATCAACAGCCCCGGCGGCGTGGTAACCAGCGGCATGGTTATTTACGACACCATGAAGCTCATCAGCAGCCCCGTAAGCACCATCTGCATGGGTCTTGCAGCCAGCATGGGTAGCATACTCCTAAGCGGCGGTGCCAAAGGCAAACGCTACATTTACCCACATGGCGAGGTAATGATACACCAACCCTCCCTCGGCGGCTACATACGCGGGGTAAGCACCGATTTGGAAATACAAGCCAAACAAACCCAACGCGTAAAGCAAATAGGTGCCAAAATATTGGCCGATAACTGCGGTAAAACCGTAGAACAAATAATGATAGACTTTGACCGGGATTACTGGATGGATGCACAAGAAGCCATCGCCTATGGCATTGCCGATAAAGTGGTGAAAAAATTATAACAAATAACACAAAAGGGATCAAATACCCCGCAAATGCAGACAATTCATAACTTTGCATTCAATTCAACATGAAAGAAAAAATGTCAGACTCCTCTTTACACTGTTCATTTTGCGGCCGCAACCGCGATGAGGTGGAAGTCTTAATCGCTGGTCAAGAAGGGCATATTTGCGAAAGCTGTGTAGCACACGCCCAAGAAATCATCAACCTCGAATTAGACGAATCAGACCGTTCGGTGGGTCAAAACCTGACCGGCTTTTCCCTCAATGTAAAAAAGCCGATGGAAATAAAATCGTTTTTGGATGAATATGTAATAGGCCAGGACGAGGCCAAAAAGGTATTGGCAGTAGCCGTGTACAACCATTACAAAAGATTAAAGCAAACAAACAACCGCGAAAAAGATGCCTCCAACGAAATAGAAATAGAAAAAAGCAACATTGTAATGGTGGGTGAAACCGGCACTGGAAAAACCCTTTTAGCACGAAGTATAGCCAAAGTGCTGAACGTACCCTTTGCTATTGTGGATGCTACTGTATTTACTGAAGCCGGCTATGTGGGTGAAGATGTAGAAAGCATACTCACTCGTCTGTTACAAGTATGCAACTACGACGTAGAAGCTGCCGAGCGTGGCATTGTGTACATTGATGAAATAGATAAAGTGGCTCGCAAAAGCGACAATCCCAGCATTACCCGCGATGTGAGCGGAGAAGGTGTGCAACAAGGACTGCTCAAGCTATTGGAAGGAACAGACGTATTGGTGCCACCGCAAGGCGGCCGCAAACACCCCGACCAAAAGTTGGTGAAAATAAACACCCAAAATATTTTGTTCATCTGCGGAGGCGCATTTGATGGTGTGGATAGAATCATAGGACGCAGGGTGCAAACCAATACCATTGGCTTCAATGTGGACAAGGCCCTGCA
This sequence comes from Hirudo medicinalis, assembly GCA_011800805.1. NCBI lineage: Eukaryota > Metazoa > Annelida > Clitellata > Hirudinida > Hirudinidae > Hirudo > Hirudo medicinalis. Next base: position 6,975 of record MPNW01000908.1, read on the forward strand.
GGAAGACATGAAGAAAAACCTGCTGAAATTTGTAAACGCCCAAGACCTTAAAGGGTTTGGATTGATACCCGAACTGTTGGGAAGGCTGCCCGTGGTTACCCATTTAGAGCCTTTGAATGCCGCCACGTTAAGAGCTATTCTTACTGAGCCCAAAAATGCGCTCATGAAGCAGTATAAAAAATTGTTCGAATTAGAAGGCATTGAGCTAAAGGTAGAAAACAAAGTGTACGACTATGTGGTAGAAAAAGCCATCGAGTATAAGTTGGGTGCAAGGGGCTTGCGCAGTATTTGCGAAAGCATTTTGACCGATGCTATGTACGAGTTGCCCTCTTCCAAGCAAAAGACATTTACGCTTACCGCCGAATATGCAGATCGAAAATTTGGCAAAAGCAAAATGGCCGTGATAAAAGCTGCTTAATACAAAACAACACTCTTTTTTGTAAAACTTAAAAATATACAATGAACGAATTGATAGAAAAACTGAAAGCCGAAGCAGGACTCACCGAAGAGCAAGCCGAAAAAGCGCTGGAAACCATTAAAAACTTTGTAGTGGAAAAATTTCCAACGCTGGGCGGTGCCGTAGGTAATCTTTTTGGCGGCGATAAATAAATAGTCGTCCCTCAAAAAGTCGATTTTAATTTAGGAGGCAAAAAGATCCCATATACTGCCTTTGTGAATAAATGCAATAGTTGCCAACAGTAGGGTTCCTCTGTGCGCCAGAGGTTCATGACTCGCTTAAAGTTGAAGGCAGCAGCGCTTAACAATAAGTTCATACTGTCCCCTGTTGATCCTTTTAAAAAATTTCGACACTGTTTCATAAAGTGTGTAAGTTAAAATCGAGTTTTAACGGATTCGATTTTTTAATTTTAAACACAATAAGAACAAATGAAAACGAAAGATTTCTTATCGGACGACTTTTTGAAGCAGTTCAAGACCGNAAGAAAACCCTTTTCGCCATTTTAAAGAACTTAAATATTTAAGGCATTTTTCTTTATTGTCAAAAGCTTTTACAAACTCCAAAATGTTTGTACCCTTAAACATAACTCAACTATTTATTTTAGCTAAATTACCAATATTACTAATATTATTAGCTTTTATGTTGGAGTAGTTGAGTGTCTACTTCTATAAGTTTAAACAACTTCTACGAAAAAATATTTTTTTTAAAAAAAGTTTTATTATTAAATTGCTTTACATTTGTTAAAATCATTTGTATAGACCTGTGTACATTCAGACATTCAGTGAACAAAAACTGCTTAAAAAGTCATAAAATAGCGATTTTGGTAGTTGTGATCAAGTTGCTTAATAAATCTCAGTAAAATAGAATTGCCACTAAATTTTTTACCAGTAAAAATGCATCGACATGAACAAAAAACGGTAGAATCTACAAAAAGGCGAAAAGCACTGAATCCTTTTCTCGCCGGTAGACCAAATAACCCGCCCCTAACGAGCGGCATTACTTCACACATAATCTTTGAAAACCATGAAATTCATCATCCCCCCCCAGAGGGGATCTGCCGGGTTGGGAGGTTTTGTAAAACGACTGCTTTTTGCAAAACTGTCTGCGCTAGTTGGCGTTGCCTGCATGTTCCAGTACGCCGGCGCTTCGGGTGTTCCCGACCTCCCCATCCCATTGCCCATTAAAAAGGAACATGATCCCGTTCGGCCGAACGGTGCCCTCAATCGGGATTTACCGTTTCCCACTCAAGCCGCTCTTTCATGGGTGCTGAATGGGAAAGTGCTGGACGTAAAAAGCCAACCAATTATTGGCGCATCGGTATCTATAAAAGGAACCGAAAGGGGCACCTCTACCGGAAATGAAGGCCAATTTTTGATAGAAGTGCAATCCGAAACCGATTCGTTGGTAGTATCCGCAGTAGGGTACAAAACAAAAACAATAGTAACCGGTAAGGAACGCCGTATCATCGTCATTTTGGAAGAAGATACCGAAAACCAAAATCTAGATGATGTAGTAGTAGTGGCCTTCGGAAAGAAAAAGAAAAGCGAATTAGTGGGTGCGCAAACAGTGGTGAACGTGAAGGATTTAAAAATTCCTTCGAGCAATCTTACCACTGCTTTTGCGGGAAGCATACCCGGTATGATATCGTATCAAAGAACGGGTGAGCCCGGTCTGGACAATGCCAACTTTTTTATTCGCGGCGTTACCACCTTTGGCTACAAAGTAGATCCTCTGATATTGATTGATAACATCGAGGCCACCTCCAACGAGCTGGCACGGTTACAACCATATGATATTGCCAGTTTTTCCATCATGAAAGATGCGACCGCCACCTCACTATACGGGAGCCGTGCGGCCAACGGTGTCATACTAGTTACCACCAGAGAGGGTAAAGAAGGTCGGGTACAGTTCAGCCTGAATTTAGAAAACTCGTGGGGGATGAACACAAAGAGTATAGAACTGGCCGACCCTATTACATTCATGAAACTGGAAAATGAATCGGTATTGACCAGAAACCCATTGGGGGTATTGCCACATTTCCAAACTAAAATCGACAATACCATAGCAGGCACGGATCCTTACGCCTATCCGGTTACCGATTGGAAAAAAATGATGATAAAAGATGTTACCATGAACCAAAGGGCTTACCTGAACGTAAGCGGCGGTGGCAAAATAGCAAAATATTCGGTATCGGCAAGTAACACGATAGATAACGGAAACTTGAAAGTCGATGGGAAAAACAATTTCAATAGCAATATTAAGTTGAACTCCTATCAGTTGCGTTCCAGAGTAAACGTGAACCTTACTTCTACCACGTTGCTCACCATTGGTTTATCAGGAATCTTTGATGATTATATCGGACCCATAAAGGGGGGTGCCGAAACCTATCTAAGCATATTAAGAACAAGTCCCGTTCGGTTTCCGGCCTTTTATCCCGCATCCGATGTGCCTTATGCAAAACATACTTTGTTTGGCAATAACAGTGATGGTGGCGGGCTTGCTGCAGGGCCTAAATATACCAATCCTTATGCTGAAATGGTAAAAGGATACCGCCAGTCGAACAATTCTAACATGTCAGCTCAGTTGGAAGGACGGCAGGATCTTAAATTTATTACAAAAGGACTTTCTACTAGGTTTATTTTTAACACCAACCGTCGTTCTGCCTTCTCTATTAACAGATCGTTCAAGCCCTTCTACTACGAAGTGGGCAGTTTCGACAAAACGAAAAATACCTATACCCTGCTTGAACTGAATCCCACCGACGGCACTGAATATTTGGATTATGACGAACGTGAAAAAGATGTGATTACCACCACTTATTTTGAATGGGCTTTTGATTATTCAAAAAACATAAAAGAAGTACATCAAATAGGCGCCTTAGTGGTGGGCACCCGCCGCAACCAAATTTTAGCCAACCAAGGCAGCCTTCAAAAATCGCTACCCTATCGAAACCAAGGTGTTTCCGGGCGGGTAAACTATGCGTATGACAGCAGGTATATGGTCGAATTTAACTTTGGGTTGAACGGTTCTGAAAGATTTCACAAATCCAGCCGATACGGGTTCTTCCCATCCGTAGGTGCTGCTTATAGTGTGTCGAAAGAAAAATTTTGGGATGGGTTAAAACATGCAGTATCTAACTTAAAGCTGAGGGCTACTTACGGGATGACCGGTAATGACGCCATTGGCGGACCCGACGATCGTTTTTTCTACCTTTCGCAGGTAAATATGAAGGACAATAGCAGAGGAGCTGCTTTTGGCACCAACTACGACTATCTAAAACCCGGTATAAGCATTTCGCGTTTTGCCAATAATGATATTACCTGGGAAGTAGCGCGTAAGCTGAACTTAGGGCTTGACCTCACCCTGTTTAAAAGTTGGAATATCGTAGCCGATTACTGGACCGAAAAGCGTAATAACATCCTAATGACGCGTCACTACATTCCTGTTACCATGGGATTGTCTGCTCCGGTAAGAGCCAACTTAGGAAAAACCGAATCCAACGGGGTAGATATATCATTGGATTACAGCAAATCGCAAGTAAATTGGTGGTACAAAGCACGAGGGAACTTCACCTATGCTACCAGTAAATATACGCAGTTTGAAGAACCCGTATTTCCCGCAAACGAGCAATACCGGGTTACTGCCGGACGCAGAATTTCGCAGCAAATGGGCTTAATTGCAGAACGATTGTTTATAGACGATGCCGATGTGGCCAACTCGCCCCGCCAAACTTTTGGCGAGTACGGTGCCGGCGACATTAAATACCGCGACGTGAACGGAGACGGTATTATTAGTGATAGAGATAGAGTGCCCATTGGCCACCCCACCACTCCCGAAATTATTTACGGTTTTGGTGCCTCTTTTGGCTATAAATCCTTCGATATATCCTTCTTTGCCCAAGGTTCTGCTCGGTCTTCATTTTGGATCAATCCCTCAGAGACAGCACCTTTTATCAACCAGCAAGCCTTGTTGAAAGCGTATGCCGACAGCCATTGGTCAGAAGACAATCGAAACATCTATGCACTATGGCCCCGCTTGTCCAATACGCACATTGCCAACAATGAACAATTAAGTACCTGGTGGATGCAAAACGGTGCCTTTTTGCGGCTGAAGACAGTAGAAATGGGGTATAATATTCCCAACAGCATTTTCAATAAGAAATACTTCACCAATGCACGCTTATATGCAAACGGACTAAACCTGCTCAACATTACCTCATTCAAATTGTGGGATATAGAAATGGGTGGTAATGGCTTGGCATACCCCATTCAAAAGGTATTTAACTTGGGATTAACCGTCAACTTTTAAGCGAAAAAATTAAAATATATGAACAAGAATCTCATAGTATATGTAGCACTTACTGCCTGTTTTTTTGCTTCATGCAATAAATTCTTGGACATCGTGCCCGACAATATCGCTACTATCGACAATGCGTTTGCCAACCCAACAGAGGCCGAAAAATACCTCTTTACCTGCTACTCCTACTTGCCCAACGGTGGATACCCGGATGTCAATCCCGGCTTTTATGCCGGCGACGAAATGTGGATTTATTGGCCGGTATCAGCAGTGGTTTTGATTGAAGACCCTTACAGAATTGCCCGCGGGTTTCAAAACAAAAACGACCCGTATTTAAATTACTGGAGCGGTTTATATGGTGGCCCCTCGCTGTGGCGCGCCATACGGGAGTGCAATATTTTTCTTGAAAACGTCGGGAAAGTGCCCAATTTGGAACAATACATAAGAGACCGCTGGATAGCCGAGGTGAAATTTTTAAAAGCCTACTATCATTGGTTTTTGTTTAGAATGTACGGCCCCATCCCTATTGTAGATAAAAACCTGTCCGTAGCCGCATCGACCGAAGAAGTACGTGTGATGCAGAAGCCTGTAGATGATGTGGTGAACTATATTGTAAAAACGTTGGATGATGCCATGCAAGGCGATGCGCTAAACGGCCTCCCCAGTAAGATAGACAACACGGCCACCGAAATGGGCAGAATAACAAGACCGATTGCCTTGGCTTTAAAAGCCAAAGTATTGGTAACCGCTGCCAGTCCGCTGTTTAACGGGAACACCGAATTTGCAGGGTTTAAAAACAAAGCCGGCAAAGAATTATTTTCCCAAGCGTACGATGCTGCCAAATGGGATCGTGCAGCAACGGCCTGTAAAGAGGCGATAGATACTTGCCATGCCGCAGGCATCAAGTTGTACAAATTTATACCGGGGGTGTATGTTTCTAGCCCCGCTACGGATATCGAAATGTCCATCAGGGGAGCCGTTACCGAAAAATGGGGTCAGGAGTTAATTTGGGGCACTACTAAAAATACCGACGTTTTGCAGCGTAGAGCCTGTCCACAATTAGACCCTGCCAATTTCAACCTGTCCTTGTCACAGCAAATGGCACCCCCTATTAAAATTGCAGAAATGTTTTACTCTAAAAACGGCGTACCCATCGAGGAAGACAATGCCTACGATTATGCAAACAGATACGGCTTGCGTACGGCTACTGCCAATGATAGCATGATACAGCTCAACTTCCGCACGGCTGTTTTGAATTTTGACAGAGAGCCCCGCTTCTATGCCTGCTTAGCCTTCGACGGTTCTAAATTTACCATGCGCAACCGCACTTGGAACATCAATGCTAAAGTGCGTCAAACTGCAGGGTTGAAACAAAATATTATTCACTCTGTAACCGGGTATTTCTCTAAAAAACTGGTGAACTGGAATTTAATTATAACCAACGAATCGCTTACTCTGGAGCGATTCCCTTGGCCCGAAATTCGCTTAGGTGATCTGTATTTAATGTACGCCGAAGCCTTGAACGAATCGGGAAAAAGCAGCGAAGCCATTACTTGGTTAGATAAAATAAGAGATCGTGCCGGTTTAAAGGGCGTGGTAGAGTCATGGACCAATTTTTCAAAAAATCCGAGCAAGTATCAAACCAAAGGGGGGCTAAGAGACATTATACAAAGAGAAAGAGGTTCTGAAATGGCATTGGAAGGCAGCCGCTTTTGGGATTTGAAAAGATGGAAAAAAGCACCCACAGCGCTGAATGACGTGATTACAGGATGGAATATAATGAAAGAAACTACAGACGATTATTATAAAGTAGTAACCCTGTTTAAACAAACCTTTATCAGCCCCAGGGACTATTTCTGGCCTATTAAGGATAATGATATTTCTGTAAACTCAAACCTAGTACAAAATCTGGGTTGGTAACTTATAAAACAACTATGTTATGAAGCAATTAGTGTTTTTCTTAGCGATATTGGGCATTGCCGCCATGTCGGGCTGTAAAAAGAAGGAACTCGGCCCTATTAAAAATGATGGTAAAGCACCAGGCCCGGTTTCCAACGTAACCGTAGAAAATCAGCCTGGAGCGGCCGTATTGACCTACTCCATACCGTCAGACCCCGACTTACTATATGTAAAAGCCAAATATACCGGCCGGGACGGTGTAGTAAGAGAGTTCAAATCATCTTACTACCAGAATTCTATAAGATTGGACGGTTTTGAGAAACCCGAAAATTACACCGTAGAGTTGGTGGCTGTAGATGAAGGGGAAAACAAATCCACACCTGTAACGGTGGAAGTAAAACCCCTGTTACCGCCGTATCTATTCACCAGAAGCAGCATAATGGCTCGGGTCGATTTTGGCGGATTGAGAACCAGTTACAAAAATCCCAATGGGGGCGATTTGGCGATTGTGGTATTAGTGCTCGACGACAGAGGTCGTTATATGCCGTTCAATACCAGTTATACCGATTTAAAAGAAGGCAGTTTTTCTTCCAGAGGGCTCAAATCCGAACCCACTCAGTTTGGTGTGTTTGTGAGAGATCGTTGGAATCATGTTTCCGACACGCTGTTTCTAACCGTAACGCCCTTGTTTGAAAAGAAGTTGGATAAGAAATTATTTAAACCGCTTGTATTGCCCAATGATGCAGGCTTGGGTTATGGCGGCAGCGTAGCGGGCGTATTCAACGATGTGTATAACGACAGAGGCTACCATACCGGAGAACCGAGTTCGCTACCTTCTTGGTTTTCGTTCGATATGGGCGTAATCGCAAAAATAAGCCGCCTGCTTTGGTGGATGCGGGACGACGGTTCTTGGCTATATGCACTACACAATCCACGCGTGGTGGAAATATACGGGTCTACTAATCCCAACCCCGATGGAAGTTGGGAAAGCTGGACATTACTCGCCAAGCACGAGCAGATCAAACCCTCGGGATTGCCCATTGGCCAAGTAAGCAATGCAGACAGACAGGCCGCCGCCGCCGGAGAAACGATAGAGTTTCCTTTGGATGTGCCCCCGGTGAGATATATACGCTTTAAAACCCTCAGCAGTTGGTCTAGTGGAGCCTACTCCAACTTCCCCGAACTATCTGTATATGGACAGCCCCAGTAAAGATATGACGGAAACGCGTTTTCAAATTATTAAAAAACAAAATTATGAGTAGGATAAGATTTTTTATATACAGTGCCGCACTGCTTACCTTGGTGATAGGGACGCAGGCCTGCATAAAAATGAACGACTATGAAAAATTTCAGGCCAACGGACCCATTAGATATCCGGCCAAAATAGCGTATGTAGAAAACCGCCCCGGTAATAACCGGATTATGCTGCGCACGGTATTGGGCGGCGACCCCTCGGTGGTAAAAATGAGGATTTTTTGGAACAATAATACCGACTCTGTGGAAGTGCCCATTACCCCATCTACCAAGCGGGATACCGTAGAAACCATCATTACCAAATTGACCGAAACCGTTCATAATTTCAACATCTATACGTATGACATCAAAGGCAACAAGTCGGTTCTTACCAATGCCGTAGGGCCTGTGTATGGAGATATTTTTAAATCATCGCTCACGGCCAGAGATGTAAAGGTGTCAAACAGCAAAGCCGGCCTTATTTTGACGTTTCCGGTAAACAACGACACCACACAGGCGGTTACTAAGCTCACCTACACCAATACCAGCAGTGTATTGGTAACCAAAAATATGCTTCCGTCTGTAATCAAAGATACGCTTAGAGACAACAGCGGCAGCAGCATCAGTTTGGTAACCACCTACATTCCCGGATACAAAAACAACGGAATCGATCAGTTCTCAAGTCCTGTAAAAGACCTGTCGTTCAACCGGTTTGCCGGCACTTATACCGAAGTGGGCACACTGTCCAGACCCGGTGTGGCCGATGCGGCACTGGCCAACGATGTGGTGTTAACTGCGGTAGACAACAAAACCGCTTGGGCGCAGGCAGCAATTAATATTTTCAACAATGCTTCCCTCACTTACTACATTGTACTGAACGATGACAATACGGTAGAAGTGAAGCCCGACCCTGAGGCCGCAGCAGCGGGTATTTCCATTAACGCCATCGCTCCCGCTTCTACTTACGACCCTGTTAATAAGAAATTCACGCTGAACTACGAATATTTAAACCGTGCAGGTGCTTACAGAAGATTTAGCACCACTTTAGAATTGAAATAAGCACAGTTCTGTACTGATTCCTTGTTAGGCAGACGTGCGATAAAGTGCCGTTTTTTACAATGTGTGAGCCGGCAGCCGCTCACACATTTTTTATTTTGAGCAGTGATTGCAGATCTACGCAAGATTCTGTATCTTGGAGCGTTACCATCGCATCCCTGCTACTGATGTGGGCTGCGTTATTACGCCATTATTTTAGGCATCATTATTAAGAAAACAGACATGACCAAAAAAAGATTTATTGCAAGCATATTTTGCTTGGCTTCCGTTTTTCATTCTTTTGCTCAAAGAGGGTATCAGCCATCCGTAGAAAATTTGAAATATCGGGAAACATTTCAGGACAATAAGTTTGGGGTATTCATACATTGGGGCATATACAGCATGATGGCCGATGGCGAGTGGGTTTTATACAACAAAAAACTAAATCAAGATGAATACAGTAAGTTGGCTGCCGGTTTCTACCCCTCCAAGTTTGATGCTGCTAAGTGGGTAGCTGATGTGAAAGCCTCCGGAGCGAAATACATCTGCATTACTACACGCCACCACGATGGCTTTTCCATGTTCGATACTAAGCATTCTGTGTACAACATCATGCAGGTTGCACCCTTTAAGCGCGATGTAATGAAAGAGTTGGCTGCTGAGTGTAAAAAACAAAGCATTAAATTGCATTTTTATTATTCCCTTTTAGACTGGGGCCGAGCCGATTATAACCCCAACGGCGCATTCATTACAAAAACCGAAGAAACAAAAAAGGCCAAATGGGAAACCTACCACCAGTTTATGAAAGATCAACTGACGGAACTACTTACCAATTACGGAGAAATAGGCGCAATATGGTTTGATGGAAAGTGGGATAAACCCAAAGACTTTGATTGGAAGTTCGACGAAATATATTCACTTATTCATAAGCTGCAACCCGCTTGTATGATCTTCAACAATCACCACATTGCCCCATTGGATGGCGAAGACGGACAAACCTTTGAGCGCGACCTTCCCGGGCAAAACACAGCCGGATACTCTGGCAATAAAGCCATCGGAAAATTACCATTAGAAACCTGCGAAACAATGAACGGAAGTTGGGGGTATAATATCACCGACAACAAATACAAATCCGAAAAACAACTCATCCAGTTTTTGATAAAAGCTGCCGGCAACAACGCCAACTTACTGATGAACGTAGGCCCCCGGCCCGATGGTACTTTTCCCGATATTGCCATACAGCGGTATAAAGCCATGGGCGATTGGTTAAAGCAATACGGAGAAACGATTTATGATACGCGGGGTGGTATGATTACACAACGAAAATGGGGTGCCACTACGCAAAAAGACAACCGCCTTTTTGTTCATATATTAGATCTTCAGGAAAACGCATTATTCTTACCACTAACCGATAAAAAAGTGAAATCGGCAAAAGTGTATATAGATAAAAAGCCGGTAAAATTTTCACAAACCAAAGAAGGCGTATTACTACATTTAGACAAAGTGCCCGATGAAATGGATTATGTAGTAGAGCTAACGTTTTAAAAAATCCTCAGTCAAAAATTTTTAACTAAAAAGTATTAATTCATCATAAAGTAATAAAAAATGAATCAACTGGCTACTACTATGGGGGTACTCCTCGTAAGCACCGCCGCTTTCGCCCAACAGTCGGTTCCCGGGCTTAATGTAAAAGCACAGGCACTCGCTTTCGACGGAAGTAAAGTTCAGCATCAAGAAGCGTTTACTTTTAAAAACAACAAGGCAGCACTGAAAACAAAAGATGCCGAGTGGAATTGCAATCTTAGCCACAACGCGGCCACCAGCGAAAAGGTGTACACCTTTCAATTAGTACAAGGTATGGCACAAAAAGCAGGTGTTGCCATTGATTTCAACTTCGATGAATGGAGCAAAGATAATTACGTAATCATCCCCTCAGCGGCATACAACGGAAACCGTTTTGATGTGCTCAAATACCCGTATGCACCCTTGTTCAAACCCAAAGATTACAACAAAAATCTCCCTATTACTACTACCGATGTTCCTCGGTTAAATAAGTACGAAGGCGAATCGCATATGGAGTTAAATACCGGCGATATGTCCACCCCCGCCATAGGTATTTATTTTCCAAAAACAAAAAAAGGTATTTGGATTCTTACCGAGCAAGCCACCGAAGTAGGCAACAGTGTTTTCAGTGTTAAAGAAAATGCAGATCGAACCAAAGCCACATTTTCTATACTGGCACCCAGCGTAAGAAACCTGTATTATACCATTGCCCATTTAGCACCCTCCAAAGAAACAGGAATCGATTTTAAAAAAGGCGATAAAGTAACCATTCGATACAAAGTATATACATACGGCAATCTTTCTTCGCCAAAAGACCTGAACAATAAATTTTTAGCCATTCGCAAAGCCTATGGTACACAAACAAGAATAGACCAGCTTCCTTTTAGCAAAGCCTTTGCACTCATGGAAAAGCAAGAAAACGATTGGTGGAGCGAAAAGGACAGCCTATACACACTAGGCGGCGGCACTATGAACAATATTTGGCAACTGGGTTGGGTAGGTGGCTTGATGTTAACACTACCCCTCAGCGAAGTGGGTGCAGACAGTTCGGCTGATCGGTCGTTTAAAAACTATCATAAAATTTTGACCCAAACCCAGGCTCCCAGTGGGTTTTTCTATGGCTGTGGCGATGGTGAAAACTGGTATGGCGATTGTTTTGGAAGCCCCCATCCCGACAACTTACACCTGCTTCGGAAAAACGCCGATGCGCTTCACTTTGTATATAAATATCTAAATTTTAAAAAACTGAAAAATCCCAATTGGCAAACACCTAAAGCGTGGAAAGTGCCCCTTCAAAAGCAGGCCGATGCATTTGTAAAACTTTGGAAGGATAACGGGCAGTGGGGGCAGTTTATTGACATAGAAACAGGCGAAATAAAAGTAGGAGGCAGCAATAGTGCCTCAATGGCCATTGCAGGGTTGGCCTTAGCCGCACAGTACGAAAACAAGCCTCAATATTTGCAAGTAGCCAAGGAGGCGGCCAGATACTATTACAAAAACTTTATCTTCAATGGCATTTCTTGCGGCGGCCCCGGCGAAATCTTGCAAAACAACGATGCCGAGTCGGCGTTTGCCATGTTAGAATCGTTTATTACGCTTTACGAAACCACTAAAGAAAAAGAATGGCTTCGGTATGCCGAAGATGCGGCAGGCATTTGTGCTACTTGGATGGTTACCTACGATTACAAATTTCCATTGAACACGCTTTTTGGCCGATTAGATATGAAAACTACCGGCGTAATTTGGGCCAATATTCAAAACAAACACGGCGGTCCCGGTATTTGTACCGCATCGGGAGATTGCTTGCTGAAGCTGTATCGGACTACCGGCAATAAAAAATATTTAGAAATGGTGTACGATGTGGCACATAACATTATGCAATACATAGCTCGCGCCGACCGACCTATTAAAGATCAACACATCGGTTGGATAAACGAGCGGGTGAACCTCAGCGACTGGGAAGGGAAAGAAGGTATTGGCGATATATTTTATGGCAATACATGGGCACAAGTGGCGGCCATGCTTACCGTATCCGAAATCCCCGGCATTTACATCAATACCGCTAAAAAAGAACTAGTAGCGTTTGATCATGTTCAGGCTAAATTATCGGGCGATAAAATTGTAGTTAAGAATCCTACTAAATTTGATGCTTCGGTATCCGTATTTGTAGATGACAACCCTTCAAAAACGTATCCTCGCGGATTTGTAAGCACTTGCCCCAAAATAGCACTAAAGGCCGGAGAAAGCAAAACGGTGTTGTTATCAAACCTAAAAATAGTAGCAAAATGAAGAGCGGTATTTTAGCAACACTTTTGTGTTTATTGTTATCGGTTACTGTACTTGCCCAGCGGAGTGCTGTTTTAAAAAGCCCTTCGGGTAATATTTATGTAAAGCTATTAACAGAAAATGGACAATTGCAGATAAATGTTTTAAACAAACAAAGTCGGCAGTTATTTATCCTTACCCCGGGGATGGAAATAAACAAAACCAATATTGCCGCCGATGCCAAGTGGATAGGTATGCCTCGCCGCACCACCATTAAAGAGCAATATCCCATTTTTGGCAATCACACTGTTGCTACTAATTTTTGTAATGAAATAGCCATTCCTTTCCAAAAAAATACGTTACGGTATGTACTTGTTCTTCGGGCATATAATGATGGGGTAGCTCTGCGCTATCAAATTCAAACTGATAAATCAGTGTATATTTCAAAAGATTTAACTTCCTTTTCTATTGCCGCCAATGCTAATTGCATTTGGAGCGATTACGAGCCATCTTACGAAAACCTATCGCACCTGAATGAGTTTGCGGCTATTGATGACAATAAAGAGCTAACGGCACCTTTTGCGGTATTGCAAGACAGAGTCTATCTTTCGTTTTCAGAATCGGCTAATTTCGATTTTCCCGATATGGTTTGGAAAAAGACCCCCCAAAGCATCGAAGCTAAATTTCCCACCAACCCCAACGGTTGGGAAGTAGCTCCGCAAAATGGAATCATTAGCTCACCTTGGCGAATGGCCATTATAGCACCCAGCCTTACCCAGTTGGTAAATAGTGATTTAATAATGAATCTAAATTCGGCACCAAAGCCTGAAATGGATTTTCAATGGGTTCGCCCGGGGCGGGTACTGTGGCAATGGTGGAGTATTGGCGAACCGCAGTTGCAAGACCAAAAAAGCTGGTACGACGCTGCCGCAGAAATGAAATGGGAATACTACCTCATTGACGACGGCTGGCGCGTATGGAAACAGCAGGAAAAAGACCAGTGGCAGTGTTTAAAGGAAGTGATAAACTACGGAAAAACCAGGGGTGTAAAAACAATTATTTGGGTAGACTCCAGAGAGATGCGCAATAGGGAGTCCATGCGTGCCTATTTGGAAAAAGTAAAACAGGCAGGTGCATCTGGTATTAAGATCGATTTTTTTCCGCCGGCCACTCCCGAAATAATGAAGCTATACGAAATGGCAAGGGAAGAAACTTATCGGCTGCAGTTGCTGGTTAATTTTCACGGATGTGCCAAACCTACCGGTATCAACCGTACATGGCCGCACGAGCTGACTCGGGAAGCCGTAAGGGGAAATGAATACCAAATGACCAGATATAACCGCCTGTTGCCCCAAAACGAATATACGATGACGGCCTTTACACGTTTTTTGGCAGGTCCTGCCGATGTAACGCCGGTTATATTTTCTTTAAACGAATTAAAACATTTTACATGGGCTCACGAATTGGCGCAGGCTATTGTGTTACTGTCTCCCTTAACTCATTTTGCGGATAGCTATACCGAATACGTGAACCACCCGGCAAAAGATTTACTTCAACAGATGCCAACAACCTGGGACGAAACCATTGTACTTCCATTTTCCGAGCCCGGCAAAATAGCCGGATTTGCCAAGCGTAAGGGAAATGTTTGGTGGATTGGTATTTTAAACGGAGGCCAAGAAACGAACCTTTCATTCAACTTTAAATTTTTGAAAAAAGCGGCAAACGCACTAATAGTAGAAGATGTACCGCAAAAACTAAATGCTATTAAACGCCATCGCCAAACGGTTTTACCTACAAGTAATATGAAGCTTCAGTTACAACCCGGAGGCGGGGGCGTTTTACGGTTAACCCCAAAGTAGATATTGTACATGAAAGTTTTTCGCAAACTTTGTGTAATGCTGATAGTGCTGCCCTTAATGCCCATGGCAACGGCGTTGTACGGCATTACTTTGGGGCCTAATCGCTGGTGGATTAACTTGGTCTTTAGCATTTTTACGTTGTTGTGTACCGTTGCCGCTTCTATTTTTTTTATAATAAACTAAAAAACAAAAAGCCAAGCATCCTTTATTGGGTATTGGTGTTAATGGAATTATTTTTTTCTTGTAGCATGTAGTGTGGCGGTGTACTCTATGGTGATACTTGAGAAGCGTCCGCTGCTGGATTAAAAAACGCATAACCTGCACAAGAGCGCAATATATTATTAAATATAATATATTTAGCCTCATTATTTAGAGCCTGTTTAAAAATAAAATGTAAAAAAGATTATGGGCATTGTTAAAATGGCTTCAACATATTTTCTTTGAGATAGCTAAGTTTAAAGATGATATGTATTCGACAGATATAACCGATGCCCAATTGGATAATATTAAGAACTTTTTGATTGGCAAAGCAATAAAAAGAAAATTTTGCTTACGCTCTGTGTGGAATGGGTTGATGTATGTAGTTAAAACCGGTTGCCAGTGGCGCATGTTGCCAAGAGATTTTCCTAAGTGGCAGTTGGTTTATTATTACTATCGAAAATGGATTGACTCGGAGGTATTTGACATGATANTTCATGGTTTGACAATGATCGAAGATTGTGTCGTAATTATGAGCTCCTAATAGAATCTGCCGAAGAAATGGTTAAACTATCGGCTATAAAACTTTTAATGAAATCCCTATAGAGTGAATTTGGATCGATTTTGTGCGAATTTCACTACGGTTAATGATAAAAATATTGCATTTGGAACCATATTAACATCATTTGAAATGGATTTTTGACGGTAATTACCCTGATAATCATTTTCACATTTTATTTTTAAACAGGCTCTAAATCTAAATTTTTATTCGTACTTAACCGCTTAGTTATTGTAGCTTTGCTCAGCTAAAAGCGTATGTTTTCTTTTAAAAAATTAATAAAAAGTTTTACTTATGCCTTCAATGGCATGCGGCAGGCATGGCAATGGGAGAAAAATATAAAAATACATGTCGTAGCCGCAATAGTGGCAATAGTGATAGGGTGGAAATTAAAGATTTCGACGCAGGAGTGGGCCATTGTTTTATTGTGCATTGGCACTGTTATTTCGCTGGAAATAGTAAACACAGTCATCGAAAAATTATGCGACTTTGTAGCACCTCAGTATCATACTCAAATAAAAACAATTAAAGATCTTGCTGCCGGTGCTGTACTGGTAATGGTCATACTATCGGCCGTGGTAGCATTGGTTTTATTTTTACCCAAAATTGTGCAGTTGTAAAAAACTTACAATCATTAGTTTGTTTTTTTAAATGTTTATAACTATTAAAAAATAATTATACGACTGGGTAATTAAGTTAGATAATATTAAACTCGTGCCTCAATATTTTAAACAATAATTAAATGCTAATGCAAAGAGTGTATAATTTTTCTGCCGGCCCTTCTGCCCTTCCCGAAGATGTATTAAAGAAAGCACAAAGCGAAATGCTTTGCTACGGAACCAGCGGAATGAGTGTAATGGAAATGAGCCACCGCTCAAAAGACTTTATGGCCATTTTAGATTCGGCAGAGCAAACCCTACGCCAGTTAATGCAGGTGCCCGATAATTATAAAATTTTGTTTTTGCAAGGAGGTGCCTCATCGCAGTTTGCAATGGTACCACTTAACCTAATGAACAAAAACAATAAAGCCGATTATGTTAACACGGGGGCATGGTCTACAAAAGCTATTAAAGAAGCGAAGCGTTACGGAAACGTAAATGTTATTGCGTCCTCAGAAGATAAAATATTTAGTTACATACCTGTGTTAGATGCACCTACATTTGATAAAGATGCCGATTACTTTCACATCACCACCAACAACACAATTTACGGCACAAGGTACTCCGAACTTCCCCAAACCGGCAGAGTACCTCTTGTGGGCGATATGTCTTCCGATATTCTATCAAAGCATTACGATGTTTCTCAATTTGGATTAATATATGCCGGAGCCCAAAAAAACTTAGGCCCGGCAGGCGTTACCGTTGTTATTATAAGAGAAAACTTGGCCGGAAACGCCATGAGTATTACACCCACCATGTTTAATTATAAAGAACATATAGACAATGGTAGTATGTACAACACGCCCCCTACTTACGGCATCTATTTGATGGGATTGGTGTTACAATGGGTGAAAGAACAAGGAGGTGTGGCTACCGTCGAAAAGATAAATATAGAAAAAGCCCATACGCTATATAACTTCTTAGACGAATCGTCCTTGTTTAAAAGCACCGTAGCCGGAAAAGACCGATCAGTAATGAACATCCCCTTTGTAACAGGCAATGATGAGATTGATGCCAAATTCATCAAAGAAGCTACCGCCGCAGGATTTGTGCAATTAAAAGGTCACCGTTCGGTAGGTGGAATGAGAGCCAGCATTTACAACGCAATAAGCATAGAAGGCGTACAAAAATTAGTAGCCTTCATGAAAAAATTTGAAACAGAAAATAAATAAAAAACCTGTATTTAACTTAGAGCCTGTTTAAAAATAAAATGTGAAAAGGATTATCAGGGCAATTACCGTCAAAAATCCATTTCAAAGGATGTTAATACGGTTCCAAATGCAATACTTTTATTATTAACCGTAGTG
>MPNW01000909.1:0-20000 GCA_011800805.1 Hirudo medicinalis
AATTGAATGTCATATACGTCGTCGTCTATTCATTCATCCATCCATCCATCATCCACCCATCCATCCCTCCATCCATCCATCCATCCATCCATCCATCCATCCATCCACCCACCCATCCATTCATCCATCCATCCACCCACCCATCCATTCATCCATGCTTGTTCAACTTTCCATATACATTCATTTACAAATGCGTCCACTCGTCCATTCAAACAGAGAAATATTTATTGCTTAAATAAGTTAATTATTTTAAAATCATTTATTATTTGAATAATGAGACAAATACAATTTGATACGTAATAAATAAATATATGTAATTATTATCATTAACATTATAATAACAATTATATATACATATATATAAATACATAAATAATATTATAATAATAGTTAGCATAATTTTAGTCACGTGATGGCAACATATCATCGTCTGCTTTGCACTCAAAGAACACCTTTGTCACAGATCAACAGGTGAACGCCTTTACAACATTACAAAAGAAAAATGCTCGACTAATCAAAGTTAATATCTGTAAATACTTTACATTTTGAATTCGATTGTAAACAGGATCCCAGGATTCTCCTGACATCGAAACTCCGCTGGATTTTTTAGCACCACCTTTGAGTGATTGATTTGTTTTTGTGATTGTAATTCATATTTATTTCAACCTTCTTGCATAATAAAATGTCTGCTAGCCTCTTCACGTACTGTAATGAGTGGGATTTTGTCGAAGCCAAGCCAGCCAGGCTGCTATTGTTATTGGAAGTCGTGCTAAGCAATAACCTCAAACAACCCGGTGATAATGTATCGAATTTTGTTAAAAAAATTAAATAAATATTTTTGAAATTTCCCGTTCGACGAAAACGATACTATCAATAAAATTACAACAATAGATAATAATTAATATTATAATTTTAATTATTAATCCTCACTCCCCCCCCGAACTCACAGCTAGCTATATTAACCGCCATTGTTCCCGATGCTTACTGTTGTTTTGCTTCAAAGTTCAAGATTATCTGCTCATTCGAAAAATCTCTTTGGGACCAATAACTTGAAAATGTCTTTTGCATTCGGCAGGTGTCCAGCTAAGGTAAAGTTCACTTGGAACTTGGGCTTTACAGTTGTGAGAGATTGAATGCTCGTGAATGCCAGCTGGATAAAGGAGATAGTTTGCCAATTTTTTTTTTTGTTATTGTCAAAAATTAGTATTTGTGTAAAATTCTTAAATTCATTTTTTTCAGTGATGCTTGAATGCTTAAAACCTGACAATTTTTAAAACAACGATGCAATAAATTTCCCAACAGCTAAAAAAGCAAAGAAACTATTGTCTGATGAAAGTAATGATTGCCATCCATGATTATGAACAAAATAATTTCACGTACGGCTTACTGGGTGGAGTTTGGAACCACAGGAGCACCATCGACCGACTGCTTCTCTTTTGTGAAGTGGAAGACGACGATTACCAGAATGAATATCTAGTAGAGGAGATCGAATGCTATCAAATCCTGACAGAAAATATATGCAAAAATAGTACTAAGATGCTTAAAGAAATGAGAAAGATGATTGGTGATCGGGATGTCCGTTTGACTCTGCATTCATATAAGATGAGAATGAAAGATTCACTGCTTCAAGAATTGCGAGATCGAGTGGAAAAGTTAGAAGAAGAAAATGAGCAAATCATCGCTAAGATGGATTCTCTCGACGAAGAAAACAAAGAACTGCAGGAAAAGCTCTTATTTTTCCACGGCATCTGCAAAGAACAGAAACTTAAGCTTCCAGATTCTGCCAATTTACTGCTCACCAATCTTAATAACCAAACTGGAGAGCAGCTCGGTGATGGATGTGAAGACGTGGAATCTTTGGAATCGCAATTTGAAAAGTTACAGTCTATGCTGAAGGAAAAGAATCACTTGATAGAAGTATCAAGGTATGAAATTGACGAGCTGATTCAGAGGATTCAAGAGCTCGAAGAGTTAGAATTCAAGTTGGTTGAAAAAGAACATCAGATTAAGGTTTTGCAATCAGATGTGCTTTACAAGCATCATAATTTTCAAAATTCTCTTTTGAGTATGGTTGACGAATACTACAAACAGCTGTCGAATGAACTGGACAGGTCACAAGTGGAAGCAGGACAGTTGAGGGAGAACAGGGAGCGACTGGAAGATCAAATCGAAAAAGTGAATATTACGTAATCGAATGTTTACAATTTCATTAGCAAATAATTTGCTTGCAACATTCCCCTTGAATTACAAAAATAATTGTTTTTATCATCGCAACATATCCTTGCAATTTACTTTTTAGACAAAAGAAGAAAGAAACCAGTGCCAGACTAAGATTCAGGAGTTGGAGGAAACCATCAAACGCCTCGAAGGCGAAAATTCCAGCCTCAAGGGAAACATTAACTCCCTTGAGATGAAGAAGAGAGAACTTGAACGAGTTTTGGATTTGATCAATTTACGATGATAATTAACAACACTTACAAGCTGCGATGCCAGAGCTTTTCTGAAGCCTTGGCAATTTGATAGGCCTTGGTAAGCATGCTAGCAATACAAGAGAACAAAATTTAACAACTTCCAATGTTTTATTGGGACTAAGCACATCAAAAATAGTCAAAAATCATGAGTCAAAGTAGACAACCAAGTTGTTGAGCCTGCAGGACACTGTAAAATGTTCAACTTTTAATAAAGTTTAACAGTTTTGGTGATTTGGTTGTTGAAATTTTTGACGTTGTACTTAAGAGACAGAAACACCAAATTATATTCAGTAGGAGAATCGTCTTCATTTAAATGGAATAATGCTTTAATTTAATGAAAATGTATGATTTCGGATAAAGTCGATACTGCGGATCCAGAGAAGTAATTTCCTGTTGTCCCTCGAGTCTTGGCAAGAAGCAACAAACGTCATTCCACCAAGGTTTGCGAAGGTTTGTGCCCCTGGAAAAGGCTTAAATGGCGCCCATGCGTGGATCAAATTCTACCGACGAAAGCTCTTGGCACGAAGGACATGGTTCTGCTTGCCGGATGCAGACTGGGGAAAGTTAATGTCATCGATTTCCAGAAATTTCCAAGCCGTGGACTTTCGTTTTCTCAAAGTGTATTTTACGAATCTTACATAAATAATAACAATATTAATAACAATTAAAATGCATGTTACATCAGATATAATTGTCTTCCAGAGGTCCTGCACGACTGAAATCATTCAGGTAATAAAATTGAAAAAGTAAACAAACTGACGCCGGGGATATTTCAGCCGCGATCCAAAAATAAACAACAACAACAAAACACAAAACAACATTGCAAGTCGACATGTCTGTTGGCTGACTACCATCTGCTACTACTGAAAGAGAACGTCTTACTGTGACGAATCAATTGATGTATTAATATTAACATTAATAATAATACTATTACTACTACTACTACTATCACTATCATTATCACTATCATTATCATTATCATTATCATTATCTTTGCCATTATCATTATCATTATCATTATCATCATCATTANACTGCAACAATATATGATGATTTATATTTACTGCAACAATATATGATGATTTATATTTACTGCAACAATATATGATGATTTATATTCACTGCAACAATATATGATGATTTATATTTACTGCAACAATGTATGATGATATTCCAGTTATCAGTACAATTGTAAACTTGAGATTCCTCTCCTAGAAGCGGAAGGTTGTACCTTGTGATTTTTGAAATGCTTATCTTTATCAACTTGGATTTTGCTATCACAGGGATAGGAGGTACTTGCTCAGAGCTTCAACATAATTTGAGGAATTCTGCTTTCCCTCTAAGACCACCAGCTCTGACGAATCAAGAGAAGGGAATGCCAGTCCAGTCAATTTCTAAATTTTCATTTTAAAAATGACTTTGGAGGTCCTCTGACGTCATGCAATAATATTTGAAGCTTGTTTGGAGATTGTCAAATTAAATTTTTTTTTTCATCAGAGAAAATAAGTAATTACCACTCGCCATCTCCCTGTCGCATTCAAATCGTGATCTTTTCGTGAACTTCTGTCAGGAGAGAGACTTAAAATTGTAAATTGTAAATTGTTTATAATTGTAGAGAAACTTAAAAATTCTCTTCTCCGGACGTATCTGCATATTGCAGAGTTGCCCAAATGCAAATTCAGCTTTTTTTGAAATACCATTGAAGAGCACTTTCCTTTGGAAGCTTCATGAAGAAGGATCCTCTCTTTTTCGATGATCCAGTTTTCAAGTCTTTCTCACGAGCAATTCGTTCCATATTTTTATGAAAACTTAAAAAAAAAAGCGTTTGACAACTCTGGAATGTTTAACTTTTTCTGGAATTTCAGAAAATGACACAAACTCGTTTATTTGTCCTTTCTTTTTTATTTCTCCATGTCGCTAAAACCCCGTACTAATCCCATCTATAATAACGCTAACTAACAAACTTCATACCAATCAAAATGTTAGTTAACATTATTCTTTGTATATGGAACCTTATTATAGTAGCCTGACTTTATGACCCCTGTGATAAAATGTTATTTCCTGCCCATGAAGACCCATCGTCCTTGATCTTTGAGACGCCTTTAAAACGGCATTGAAGGAAATTTTCCAAGAAATTTCACTCATATTCAAATTTTAAAATACAAACCTTTTGAAATATTATTAAGTGTTAATGGAAGCATGAAATAATTGGAACTTTGAACAATTATATGTGGTAGTTTTTGAGATAACTGAACAAAATGTAAAATTCTTACAAGTGTCGTAACCCAATAACAAGCCATGTATATTGATATTACAGTTAAGTAGTTTAGTTATGATTTACGCTCATTTAAAAAAACAAGTCTTTAGTTGAGCACCAAAGAGCTCAGGTATGGCAGCAGATCGAATATAAACGGGGAGGGCATTCCATGTCCTTGGACCACTGACTCAGAAAGAGCTTTCACCAAACCTGGCACTGTGGGACCTCAAGATCAAGAACACGGGATGACATGAAGTGCGAAGGAAGGCACGTCCAAGTATGGTCTTGGTTTCAACAAGTGGAGAGGGGAGATATTTTTGGGCATCATAGGATATGACTTTACAGACTAGTGAGGAGATTTTTTATCCTGCCTGTGGCGGCTCTGTAGACTAAAAGGAGGATTTTGAAGGTGATTCTGCCAGTGCAGGTCCATGAGGAGAGGAGAAGTGCCATGATGTGGTCAGAAGACCTTCTACCATAAATGAGCCTCGCCGCTGTGTTCATGACTGCTTGAAGGGTGTTGAGATTCCGGCAACTGGCATTGACCAGAATCGAATTGCAGTAATCGAGCTTTGAGAGAATGAGCTGGACAATTTGAATAACCATCACATCTCTTATTTTGTCCTTTCTATCCGTATCTTCTTTCTATCCATCTCTTATGTATCCGTCCTTCTTTCGAGCCTGGCGAAGTTAATTTGCAATCAATCAGTCGTACTTAAAATCAACCGATTTAATGTTCAATCAAGTCGCTGATTGAAGTAAGCAATCTATTACTAGTTGATCGAAATCAAATCGGTCATTAGTCGTCGCGATTAGTTAACTAACCAACTTACAAAATTAATATCACGGCATTCGGAGAGATAAGACAAAAAGAAAGAAAAGAAAAGATAGCCATCCAACATTTACAATTACAACATTTGAAAATCTCTCGGACGCGCTTGTAGTCGAACACCATTTGTTAAAATTTTGAAGTTAGTTTAAATTACGATATTATTGTCGGTTAATTTGCATTGTCGGGTCTGTCGTATTGTCGGGAATTTAAGCATTAATGATCAATCCTTAAGCTGAGGGAAGACTTGGAACGCACTGCGTCAACATGAAGAAGCGCCATGGTTTCCAAAGGCAAGAGAGCCCCTGTTGCTCTACAGATGCAGATCAATGTACATATCGCCTGTATATGTCATCCAAATAAATACATTTATTAATAATACCGTTAATAAGGTTAATTACAATAAATATCACAAAACCATTTCTCACGGAACCAGCCATGCGTGAATCCAATTGTCAATAATAGTAATTTAGCTAACAATTATTTCATAATTGTTCGGAAGTAACTTCAAGGTTGTGAGAATTGAAGAGTGAAAACGCTTCCTTCTCGAGGTTAATAAACCCAACCAGTCTGGCTCATCAAAACTTGTGAAACCTTCATAAATATTAATTTAAAAGCTCCCTTTATAAATGTCTGGTAATTAATTGCTATTTCAACAACGTATTTTAACAATAATAATATTTGTAGTTATGCAGAAATTTTTTTTAGTTAGTTTTAAACCTGTTGCAAATCGATTTTTCAAAGCCAATCCTCAATAAGCATATAACCACGGTTTATGTACGCCATCTTGGATACAATAGGATCCTATTCAAAAGTTGTGATATTTGTGCCTTTTCCGTGCATTGTCTTTGCCAATTTCAAGGCTTCATAACTCCGGGGGAAATGGCACCTTTTGATTTGAAGGTAAGATCTATTTCCCTGTTTGGGGTTTGGTTTCATCGATATTATGTGACCTTCTTCAGCTCCCTTTCAATGACAAAATCTCTTTAGCGGTTCACGATGATGGATAATGGTGAGCTCCAGACGACAGCAACTCTGAAAGTGGCTTGTAGAAGTGACATTGCGAAGGTCATGGCGCCGTTTGGACGAGTGCTTTGAGTCGTCTGCGAATAGAAGATTACCAACATTGTCTGTTAAGCATCATTGTCTTACCTGATCTAATTGATAAATCAGATGCTTGTTACGCCTGAGAAATAGAACAATGAGGTCTCAGTGAAGGAAATGAAGAAAGGAATTTGCGAATAAAAGCCATTTAAAAAAATGGAAAATTAAACATGATCGTGAGGAGAAAGACGAATTGGATTTAATTTTATACTATTTGGAAGTCTTATGTTCTCAATTAATAAGCAGTTGATCAAGTATTGGTCATTAGTAGTTGTACTTAACTACATTGTGAAATTAATTGACTGATTGTTTCCAGTTTCATT
Source organism: Hirudo medicinalis (assembly GCA_011800805.1). Taxonomy (NCBI): domain Eukaryota; kingdom Metazoa; phylum Annelida; class Clitellata; order Hirudinida; family Hirudinidae; genus Hirudo; species Hirudo medicinalis. The sequence continues at coordinate 6,985 of MPNW01000909.1, forward strand.
ATTTATTCCTTATTTACCTCAAAGCGTCTCCATCAGAGGATGAACGGGAACATCCAACCGCCAAACATTGGAAGAGATGTCAGTTCCATGTATGCACAAATGCAAGGAGAAGAATTGGAGCTACAGCTATTAAACTCTGAGTATGAGTGTGTGAAGGGTTTATTAGACATCTTTACATTGGAGAAAAATATCCTGGAAAAAAATAAGGAATCTTTGATATTTGATTCGTTAAGCGAGAAGATGTCATCCTTGACAATTTCTACTGATGATTCCTTCAAGTCTCTCCTAGAGAACCAAAGCTTTAAAAATAGTTCAAAATTTGGAGTCTCTCACCAGTCTGTCTACAGGAGGAAAATAACAGAGGATCGAGAAGCAATTTTCTGTGGGCCACAAATCGTTGTCATCAAATTAGAACAGCCAAACGCAGTAAAGGCGAACACCGAGCAGGACTTTTCAATAAAGTCGTCGATATTCCATGAAAGTCTGGGGAAAACTTCAGACCAAGGATTTCAAGACGAACACGAGCCAATGGAAGTGGAATTTTCAGAAAATAACGGAGTGTCCCTCGATAAAAACATCTACGTTCAGCACCACGAAATCCAGAAGCGAATTGGAAATCTAGAGTTTAAGAAATTCCATGGAAAATCTTGGAGTGACAACAGAGTCACGGAAGAGAGGAAAGTAAGATCGAAAAATTTTTTATCATTTCCAATTTTTGTGCATTCCAGTCTTAAAAAAGTATTGTTATATGTCAACATAGATTATTTCCTACAAGACTTACTTTTCTCGAAAAATTTAGGGTCTAAAAAACTGGGTGCGTCTTATACAGTAGTTGTTAGATACTTTTGTACTCTTTGGTGAGGAGTTGTATTTGACATTATTTTTAATTGTCCTATTTAATTCACTTTCTGACCCTTAATCGTAATTTTGTTGTAATGCATTTGACACAATAAAATTCCTCCAAACCAAAAACAATGACAATATGTTCATTTTGAAGCGTCACAAGCGTCAGAGTCACAAGAGTCAGCGTCAGGAGCGCTTCGTCCTTTGCTACTGCGGGAAGAGATGGGTCTTCAGGTCGATCTTGAAAAGGCTGGACGATTCTGAGACCCTGAGGCTTGTTGGAAAACTGTTCCCTTGAAAATCGATGCCAAAAAGATATAACTAATCAAGGCTTTTTATTAAACATAATTTGCATTGATGCTTAACTAAAAATCATAATTATTAATGATAATTAACGCTGTCATTGTCATAATCAAGGTGTTACCGCGCATAGCATAAAATTTGAGCGAATGGTGCCAACGCTAGATGACGCCATATTTTGCCAAATATTTCTGGTTGTTTGTTTGATTAATTAATTAATTAATGCTTTCAGAATTCATCTTTTTATTTCGGCACTTGACGTCGTCCAAAAATCAAAAATAAATAGATAATCATTTATTGACGTCCGACATTCATGTCACCTTGACTAGACGATCGACCTTGACTAGAGGACGGTGCTCCAGAGACAGGATTCGAATCCGTGCTCCCATCCATGATGACGTTCATTCGCGCGATCGAGAAGCTCCATTGTCGTTCAGATTAACTTTCCGCTTGTTAACATCTTGGACTTTTCTGATTTTTTATTCCATTCGTCTTAAAATTTAATTATTTTTGGACTTAAATTCTTAACTTATCTTATCTGTATTATGACATGGATTCGTATATTTTTGTATGTTTGTGTTTATAGCGTTGTTTTTATTTAAGGAAACTTCTAGTTTTAGTTTCTGTGGAATCCCCATGCTTATGGATTCATATCCATGCATGCGGATTCATATCCACGCATATGGATTCATATCCATGAATGCGGATTCATATCCATGCATACGGATTCATATCCACGCATATGGATTCATATCCATGCATGCGGATTCATATCCATGCATACGGATTCATATCCACGCATATGGATTCATATCCACGCATATGGATTCATATCCACGCATACGGATTCATATCCATGCATACGGATTCATATTCATGCATACGGATTCATATTCATGCATACGGATTCATATCCATGCATACGGATTCATATCCATGCATACGGATTCATATCCATGCATACGGATTCATGGCTGTTTCTTGGGTGTTTTCAATTTCGTCCTGCGTAATATGTTTCTAAATTAATCTGCATGCCTTGAGCCAAATCAAAGATTAAGGTATTCACCACTTATTTCACACGACATGGCTTCTTTGCTTTCCGTCTGAGTGTTATGATATTAATTATATTTATTTTTATATATAAATTACATATAAACAAATAAATTATATTTTCGAAACTATTTCAACCCTCACATTTGTAACGATTGCTTGATTGATAATGTTGCTGTGAACCTCAACAAGTAGACTTTTGCTTACAAGCAATTTATTTGACTTGAATTTAATTGTATTTAAGTTAAATTGTATTTAACCTAACCTCACCTTGCTTTCGTCATCCTTGAATCTTCTTGTTTGTTGTTTTTGTGGTTGTTTCTTTGGCTTCTGTTGTGTTTTTTTTATCGCATTAGAATGGCTTGATACCAACAATGAATGTAGATGCTTATCATCCGTCCAAGTTTGGGCGGATTATCGCTTGCTTAATAAAATAGTAAAGTTAATGAAATCAAATACAATACTGTTGTTACTGCTCTGCGAGAGGCTTAATAAAAATATTTCAGGATAATCTCAAAAAGAACTAAATTCAAACTTAGAAATAAAGTCTTATTTAAATCGGGAGGAGTTCGTAAATTCTTCGTAAAGAATAGAGTTTCATTTGCTGGCAGCATCCCAAAATCAGTTCTCAGTTCTCGGGTGGAAGAGGTTCTTCACTCACACGCTTTTCAAAACCTCTAAAATTCAAATATTATCCACAACAACAACAACAATGATAATAAATTTTTTATTTTTTTTTATTTTTTATTTAATTCACACTTATATTTAATAATAATAATAATAATAATAATAATAAACTTTTTAACTATAATAATAATTAATGATAATAATAATAATAACATCAATATTAAGTACCATATTTCACAAATAACGTGAACCTTTGTATGAGCGGAATGTTCTTGTGATGAGGTCCTCATGTCGTGAATTACTTGAATTCATGTTTCAGAGGTCAACTGGAGGTTGTTGTGTTTGTATCTTTCAAATGCTACTCACTGCAACACCAATACAACAATAATTCTGTTTTAATAATCATTTATTAACATAAAATTTAATTAACAACAAACATTAGTTCAAATAATATTTAATAAATAAATAAATACATATCTTGTACATAAAAATGACTGTTTCTGTGTGCGTGTGTGTGTGCTCGCTCATCAAGTCGATTGGATGAAACAATCTCCGTCCAGAAAATGAATAAGATCTCTAGAAAAGCTTCAGATAAAGATTTAGATAAATCTATATTTCAAATCGACAAAAATAAAAATGAATGTTTGTATGATTATATGTTTGCTTGATTAACAAGACTGAGCCACAGCAACGCTGGTCACTGGTGCACTGGTATATATTATATACATATTATATATATTATATACATACATAATCTATCACCTGATGATTCAAACAGGTAAACGTGAAGGTTTTTTTTCTGGAATTTCCAGATTTCGATTTGTGTGTAATTCCTATTTGTCATCGTTAACGAAACAAAATAATATCGTTGGCGATTCGACTAATATCGAGAAAGGCACATCCCCTTGTTTGGTATTGGATCAAAATCTACTTTGTTATGGCGGACCATCATCAATGGACGGTAAAATACCTGTATGAGTAAAGGGTGTAGCTATACGGCTGTAGTGATAGCGCGAAAGTATTACAAGATTGCAGTTGTAAAATGTTTATTACATGTAACTTAATTACGAGATGTAATTATGTAATTATGCAATTGAATGAGTAAATTATGTGATAGGCCCAGTGGCGGATTTAGGGGGGCTGGGAGGGCCATGGCCCCATGATTTTTAAAGTCTAAGAAAAAATCTAATTTATTTCAATAATTTACGATTTTGGATGAAAATATTAGTATTTTGTAATCAACAAGAACTAACATAGTGACACTGTCTCAATAGACAGATTCAAACCGGCAATACTACCCCAGCCTGCAAAAATATGGAACATGTTTGGAACATGTTTGGAACAATGCAGAATATGGCAGTATTTTTCAGTGATTCTCCAAAGCAAATGGCATCTTCAAGATATTAAAGGGAGTACACCAGATAGTAATAGGACAAAATTGAGACAATACTGCCAGACAAGATGGATAGAGCAAGGTGATGCACTTGTAGATTTTATAGAACTATATGATGCTGTAATACAGGCTCTGGAAAAGGTCTCAATTTCATGTGATGGCAAGACTGGATCAAGTGCAACTGAACTCCTAGCAGCTGTGAGTAAATTTTCATTTCTTGCAGCCTGATGAGTGCCAAGTTTGTACTTCATTACACCAAGCCACTCAGTTTGATGCTGCAAAAGTCAGGATTAGATTTATGCCAAGCAATGCATGGAGTTAAAACAACTCAAGCCACATTGAATGACATTCTCAATGTAGATAAACAGTTTAAAGACATTTATTATAACATTGTGAAAGTAGCAAGTATCTCAGGCATCAAACCATCTGTTTCTAGAACATGTGGAAGGCAAACCATGAGGACCAACATATCAACCAACGATCCGGTTGTTTATTACCGACAATCCGTCTTCATACCATTTCTTGGTAATATGATCCAGGAACTTGAAGAGCACTTTAGTCCAAGACACAGTGACATTGCATTGGCCTCTAAGTCTAATTGGTGCCATCTGTTATGTTGAAAAATCCTGAAGCATTGTCCAGTGATCAGCTGAGGATGATTGCAGACGCTTTTCCAGATATGCCATCGACACATGGCTTACAATCAGAGTGTGAGCGATGGTGGGTAAAATGGCATGAAGATAAAGATGTTGGGGGAACAATATCAACAATATATCTATTTTGTAGATTCCCTACATTGAGCAGACAATGATTTATACCCAAATGTTAGAATGATTTTATTCATTTTGGCTATCAGACCATCCACAACAGCTAGCAATGAAAGAAGTTTTTCAACTCTCAAAAGGTTAAAAACTTATCTTCAATCTACGATGACAGCTGACAGACTAAATGGGCTATCTCTTATGAACATAAATCAAGATGTTGAAATACCAGCAGAGACAATAGTTGACAATTTTGGTAGATTAGGTAGATTCCACATTGTCTTGCCTTTTTATAAAACTTTTACTTTGAATAAATTTGAATTTTATAAATTAATTTCTTTAAAGGTTCAAAAGTACAATAATAAGCAAAATGGCTATAAAATATCCCCCCACTTATATTTGCATTGGCAGGCAATATTTAGGGGTGACCCTAAGGGGACCCTAGGTTTAGGTTCATGTGTGCGGCCCCCCTCCAAAATGTTCTAGATCCGCCCCTGGATAGGCTGCATCAAGATTTTGGAAACAATTTTGATTTAACAAGAAGCCGAGATATGACTTGAAAGTATATTTATTTGTGTTACGAATTGAAATCTTGATGATTCATGACTGGTGATTCTTCAAGTAATTTTCGTTGTTATAATATCGAAATATTATAATAAATTATAACTCTTGTTGTATTTAGCGACAGTGCTCCTCACGATGTATTCAAGGTTGCTTTGTGTTTTTTTTTTCAACAATTTTTAAATTCCTCGCAGGACAATATGCCGCAGCTTCCCTGTTCGGGAAATGACCTGAAAATATGCAAAAAAGAAGATCAAAATAATAACAGAAAAGCCATGACAAGGACTGACAAATATGGTGAACTTATGGAAGCTTCAGCTGATTTGGAAAGAGGAAAATTGAACCGTAAAGGGAGCAGTTGCAAATGCGAGAGACATATTAAGACAAAACCCACTATCATATCATCCGAGTCTTTAGAAGAAGAGAGAAGGGAATCTAGAATTCTAATTAAAGAAGGAAGCACGACATCGGATCGGAAGGTATCGGATGCGATGCTAAATTCGTGCAAGATGTATCATGGAGATCGATTTAACGTCGCAAGTTTTTGTCGTTCAAATATATTTAGTTTAACTGCATTACATTATTAAGATAATGTCTTACTCTTTCACAAGTCGAAATTCAAGCAATTGACAATCTAAGATTTTTATTTGCTTATTTATTTTTTTATTTTGTAACATGTTATTTTGTACTAACAAAGCCTCTATCGGCTGTCAATTCGTGCGCCTCGAAGTCAATAATGGTGAAGCTCTTGGAAAAGAACAAGCGGAATGAAAACAACTCGAGGCAACTCCAGGATGAGATCAAGAAACTTGAGATCCTGGAAACTAAATTTGAGGTACTGAGACTTGAGAATCAACAAATGACAAAGACCATTGAAGACCTCAAGAAGAGATTCCATGACTTAGAGAAATTCAACCAGGAAAACATTATGAAGAGGGATGATTTGACAAAGACCGTGGGTCGACTGTCAAAGGAGGTGGTTGAAAAAGACAATAAAGTCAAATTAATGGTAAAATCACTGAACAATAAAACAACAAAAAGTGAAACAAAAATCTCAGAATTAACTAAAAAAGTCTCCGATCTTGAGAAAGATTATAATTCAGAATCACAGGAGAACTCCGAGCGACAAGCCTCCCTTCAATTACGTGAAGTGGAGCGGCTCGAAAGAGAAAACGCAGGCTTGGAGGAGGAGCTGAAGAAAACCAATTACCAATGCGCATTACGGCCGAGCATTACGTTTCAGAAACATTTTGATCTGCTCTCTAACGAAGTGGCCGGCCATCAGCATCTCATTTCAAAACTTGAGAATAGCACACAGCACCTTGAAGCTCAAATGAATGAGGTCAAGCCAATGTTGGGTTACCTAGAGGAGGAGCTACAGAAGCAGGTGGCCGAAAAACTTTGCCTCCGACAAGATGTTTGTCTCTCTGAAGCAGAGAAGGCAAACCTCTTGGTCAAGATTGGCAGATTGAAGCAGAGAGTCGAGGCAGCCGAAGATTCGGAGGACCGTCTAAAAGTGGCGTTCAAAGAAGAGATAAGCATCTACAAAGAAAAGTTGAGGGAATTTCAGGAGGCTGTGGAGAAGAGCCAGAAATCTGAAGAACACTTGAATCAGGTTGGAATCTGTTTGTTATAGACATTCATTTGCTCGTGTTTCTGTATGCGACACTAAAGGAAAAGTCATATCGTTTTGTGTTTGCACCCTTGAAATATGCACTATTCAAATCACTAGCTGGCTCTGCCATTATATATTATTATAGAGTGGTACTCTTTGTTTTGAAAGGTAGACAAGTATTATGTATATTATCTTTAATTATATACATGACAGCAAAAATATACAGACAGATATATAGACAGTCACAGTTACCCATTCATCGCATCTTTAAAATCGCACTTGCTGCCTGTCAAACTCACGCTACTGACTGCTAATCCACCCTACCTCCATCGCCTCTTTTGCCGCTGCCGCACACCTGGTAGCGTTTGATCATTGTTCCCCATTCACTTACACCGACCGGTCCATAGGTCGTCTCTAGTCAACTGAAACTTTGTATACGCCTCTCTTACCGTCCGGAACGGGACGGCCCCTCGTCGGGTCTCGGCCATCGCTGGAACTCTCCAAATATCATCTTCTCGAGAGAGATATGGACTGAGAAATTAAGTGATATCAATATTGTTATTAATATTTTTATAATTGTGGGGTGTTTACCTCAAGGTCACAACATCACTAATCATTGTTGCTACAACACTTTGTCAATTTCTCTTTAGCTCAATAGGCAAACAGAAGAGGAAAACAAGGAGTGCCAGATTAGGATAGTGGAATTGGAAGAAGTCATTAGGGATCTCGAAACGGAGAATTCCAAACTCAGGTCGTCCAACGATTACCTTAAGAAGGAAATGGCGAAAAAGGAAAAGATTCTAGAATCGGTTAATTTGCGTTGATGGAAGTGCGAGGTTTGTTTGAATATTTTTAAAAAAAGCAATACAAAAGTGGCTGCAGTTTTATTTTATCTCAGCTTTTACAAGTTCCAAATCCACGAGAACAGAGTACTGGCCTACGAAAGTCAAGGTGCTGAAGCTCGAATCCACGAATTTACGTCAAGTACATCTTGAAGCGCCTCCTTTTCTTTCAATTAACGGAAACATTGTTCCCTTCGGGCTGCGTATGAGTGTCGTCGGAGTTTTTGGAATAAACTTGAATGAAGGAATTCACAATGGAGATTGTGAATGATGAAATTGTTTCATTGTTTACTAATAAGTTTTTATTCCAAAACTGTTGTAGTGGTATAATAATACAACAAAAACAAAACAAAAATAGAAACATCACCAGGACGTGGTGGTCGAAAAGGTTCGCCATAACAAAAGAATGGGGAATATATATAAATACGTTCGACACACTCCTCCAAATACCGAACGACATTCCAAGTTTGTTCGACACGGCAGGAGATGCAGTGCGAGGCAGTGCCACAAGGTATCCCGGTCGTACGTTCATTCCTCCTGAAGGTCCTCCTTTGAAGCTTCCTCCTTTGAAGTGCCTGAGGATTTGAGGAGGACTTGGAAATGTTGATGTTAAATAACAAATGTCGAACAACAAATCAAATTCGACCGGAACGATGTCGATAGGAAGCGAACGACCGACCTTTCAACTCTCCGCCCGTCTTCTCCAAAATGTCGGCAATGGTCAACGATTCGCCTTCAAATCGAGATGTTTACATTTATTTTATTTATAATATTAATAATTATTATAATTAATAATAATAATAATAATAAGTTGTAATTATTGTAATATTTAATATCTTTATAATATTTAATATATTTATAATATTTAATATCTTTTTAATATTTATAACATTTAATATTTTTATAATATTTAATATTTGTATAACATTTAATATTTTTATAATATTTAATATCTTTTAATATTTAACATATCAAATATATTGTTTACATTTAATAAAAAAAATTTCATATCCCATTTACTGATCCACCCAGTTACCTTTGGGGATGAGGTATCCCTCCAGGAGCCCCTTCTCATTGGAGGGCGTGATGCAGTCGCTGAGGGCGTCCTTCCTGAGGCACCTGTCGATCTCCACGGAACTGAAGAAAGCTACTGACTGGAGTTCGGTTTAAAATTTGGTTACACGTCGAGCGTGGATGAAAACAACAATAATAACGGATGCTTTAAAAATTAAATTAAAGGCAGATTCCGAGATTTGTTGGCTCAGGAAAAGTAACATTTTACAAGTTGAATGTGAAAACTTTTGTGCACTTTTTGAGTGAATTAATTTAATTTCGGTAATTAAAATTTAATAAATTTTCCAGGAAACAACTGTCATTTTGCCACAAACACGACAATCATAAATCTCAAAAAAACAAAAACAAATTAACAACAAAAAAAAAGTTATAGTTACAGACCACCCATAAATAACCCATTAATAACACAATGAACTTTGAACCTGTGGAAGGTCGTCGAACTGGAGAGCATGGGCGAACATTGACCTCGTGAAGAGGTTCGTTATCTGCAGGGCCAGGGCAGCCCTGTACTTGTCCTCGTCTGGGACGAGGTACCTGACCTCGTCGTGGATGCTGATGCAGAACCGGCCCCCGATGTGGTACTCCTCGAACAGCCATCGCATGCAGACGAGCATCAGATGGAGGTAGTCCACTGCCGAACTCTGAACCACCCAGTTGATCCTGCTGGTCATGAACTGCGGACGTGTTTTTAAACGACTTGATTAGAATAATTAACAGTTTATCAATTAATCACAAACTGGTGTTATCAATGGTATTTAACGGACAATACAATAATAGGTTGAAATTACTGTAATAATCTGATCCAATGTATTTGTTATTATTATTATTATTATTATTATTGTTATTATTATTATTATTATTATTATAAGTGTCAAAAATATTGGAGATGACGACGTAAGGCCCTCGACCGAGGAAGGTCGAGAGGACATCGGGGACTCACGTCCTTCCCGACGACGGCAGGCTCGATTGCCTGGCTCATGCTGGCCTTGAGGACTGGAGTCTTGGGATTGCTCAAGGAAGCCACCTTCTCCAACTTGTTGAACATTTGAGACTCGCTAGGATCAATCACGATTAATCGCTACTAATTATCTGAATTAATTAACCGCCACTAAGTAATAATGCTAGTGGATTAATTAATCACTATTGATTGAATAGTTATTAAATTTAATATTACTAAAATAGTTAGAATTATGTAACTGCTTAACATCTGGTACTCACCTGCCACCCTGCCAACATGGTGCCTGGTAGACGCCATTATCCAAGAATTTATTTCTGCAGAATAAAAAATAGAAGTTAATTGTTTGATATTAACGAGTCAGTTAATTAACAATAATAGCGGAGTTGATTGATTAATTAATAATTCATTTCAATTGATTAGGTGATTTAAATTAATTAATATTGACTGATTAATATCAGCAACTGGATTAACTTAATAATAATAACAACTTAAATCTAATTTAAGAATCGAATTGTTTGCAAATAACGAATAACGAATATCGAGTATAAATAGCTTCTGACGGGAAGAATGTTGTTCGACTAATTACTCGACATTTAACCAATAATCAAGTAATAATTTATAATGACAGTAAATAATAACATTTAATAATCAATGTAATACATAAATAATATAATTATGAATTAAACAATATATAAATAAATTATATAATAACAATAATAATAACATTTAACAATTATTATTATTATTACAACCGACAACATTGACAACCTGACTTTGACTCCCTTTGTGGATTGGAACATCTTGGTGGCCCTCTCCTTGGCCTCCTCTCTCGAGATCTGAGTGTTGAACTTTCGCAACATCTGCTCGGCAAACTTCAGCCCTGCTCCATAAATTCTGCCGTAGTTGAAAATCTGGACGGACGGAACTAAATTAGTTAATAATTAATAACGGAAGTAATTCGATGGTGAGGATAATAATAATAACATTAATAATAATAATAATAATAATAATAATAACTTCAATAGTAATAATAACATTAATAATATTATTAATAATTAATTTGTAATTCTGCGACTTTAATTTCCTTGCTTGTGATTAATTTCCATAATTAACATTGATTATTATTGCGTTAATGCATTTCGACATCTTCCTTAATGCTTCCATAAATCCAGCCATCCAACAACATTTCAACCGACCCTCGGAATTACAAAATTTACCATAATTAATAAATAAAACCAGACGAGCAGTCCGCCCGACCGACCACGAAACAACCCGATGAGAAGAACACAACCAACCAACCCCCCCATAAAAATGCAAACAATAAACAGAGGGAGAAATCATGTCTCCCACTCCTCCCCGTCGACCGACCTTTGCACTTTCCCTGGATATCCCGAGCATCTCGGCCACCCTGCTGTGCATGTCCGTGCCCTCGGCTTTGCTGCCCTGAAGGGTCATCCATCCAAAAGCTGTGCACCCTGCAAGCAGAATTTTCATTGTAAAAGTTTTCAAGAGTTTCACTGGAGCTTGTGCAGTTTGGCCGAATGGGTTACGTTCCTGCATACATGTAGTGCAACAGTCGCAATGTGTCGTGTTCGAAACCCAGCCTGCACTGCCGCAAGCGCCCTTGGGAAGGAGCACTGTATAAATGGTTGACAAGAAGCACCTCTGATGCTATGCAAACGGCGCTATATAAATGAAGTACATTTTAATGTAATTATTGTGTGATATTTGAATAAATAATAATAATAATAAGGTGCATTAACACTAAGACCAAATTTTAGTAATAATGTTTGCTTATTGTAATAATAATAATAATATTAATAATAATAATACTAATAGTAACAATGCTAATACTACTACTACTACTACTAATAATAATAATAATAATAATAATAATAATAATAATAATAAGTTAAAGGTAGTCCACCATGTTCTCCGGCAAAGTGAGCATCTCCGAGGATTGCCGAAATCCAGAGTTCCTGTGAGTCGACGTCTGCTCCGACGAACGAGTAACCAGGAGGAGACTGAACCATGGATTTCAATTCGCTGCCAATTCTGTTGTTCTGTGTAAGATGGCGTTTGATTGGTCGAACAATTTATACGTCGAGTTGAAACACTATCGATTCAAATGATGTTAACGTTTAGATTATTTTTTTTTAAAATGACTGATGTAATTTATCAACAATGTTGTTAATGTTAATTAACTTAATCGTTACGATCGATGGACATTTACTCACGTAGGCATTGCTGGCCGTCATCCAAGTGGCTTCGACGGCTCTCCGGGTGACCGTGCCGGCGGTGACGGTCCTCGGCAGGATTACTCCGTGGTACGAGCCTTCTTTGTAGTTTTCATCACTTAATAAAGTATTATTATATTATTATTATTATTATTGTTGTTGTTGTTATTTCTTTTTTCTCAGCCTTTCAAAAAAAATCAATTCACAGTCGAAAAATCAAATCGAAAAAAAAATCCTCATGGAATTTAATGTCCTCGTTCAGGGCCTGAGACCACACTCGGGCAGATGAAAGAAGAATGTAACGAGGGTCCTTCCGCAAGCAGACGACAAGCGTCAATCTCGTGAAGCCTTACGTCTCAACTTCAAGTTTTCTCCTTTCTTTCTTCAACCACAGCTGTGGGTTCTCCAGAAACTGTACGTATCCTGGAGTGCTCGAATCACGACACTCATCAGGCACCATCTTGCCAATTCCTCTCCAGAAGGCACACGATTCCTCTGCCCCTCCAGTTACAAACTCAGGCAGTCACAATTGGCTCGAGTTTGCCAAGCTAATTTGTTCTTTCCCGAGCATTCTTATCCATCCGTGCGTGAATTTCTGGCATGTCGTATTCGTAATTTTTTCCCCCATGGACGTACTCTGGATCGACCGCGTCGGCGACTACGGCAACGTCGAGGACTACATAATTTCCGCATTTCCAGGCACGTAGATCTGGTATTTTGATCCCAACATGTGTTGGGATGTGAGGTTCTACGCT
>MPNW01000909.1:25000-27916 GCA_011800805.1 Hirudo medicinalis
AACTAGTTAGTTTAATAATTTGATGATTGATCTAAGAACAATCCATTCATTTAGCTCTAATTCATCGACGAATTAATTCGACCGATTCATCTCCACCTGGAAGTTCTCGTCGATCTCGTCGATGCTCCCCTCGACGAAAAAGTTCCTCGGCTGCTTGTCGAGAGCTTTCTTCTTGCAGTGGAACTGGAAGACGTCGCTCAGACCGTTCGGACAACTCTTCGACATCCACTTGAGCATCTGACGTGGAGAGTTGAAGCTCTCATTTAGAAGTTTGTGGTGATAATTATAATGACGATAATAATATTATCAATAATGATAATGATGATGAGGATGATGATAATAATAATGATGATGATAATGATGATGACGATGATGATGATAATAAGGATGATGATGATGATGATGATGATGATGACGATGATAATAAGGATGATGATGATGATGATGATGACGATGATGATGATGACAGTTGCGAAAGTAATTTGAAAACAATTAACTGGAATTAATTTAACATGGAAATAAAATTTAAGCTGTGTTNATAGAATAATGATGATGATGATGATGATAATAATAATGATGATGATAATGATGATGACGATGATGATGATAATAAGGATGATGATGATGATGATGATGATGATGATCATGATAATAGGATGATGATGATGATGATGATGACGATGATGATGATAATAAGGATGATGATGATGATGATGACGATTTTATTTATCACCAGCCGAGTACTGTTTTAGTGCCTGTGCGGACATCTCAGATTGAGACTTGCATCGTTTAAATAAGCAGTAAATGGTACTTAACGAAAACGACCCGATCCCCACACTCACTGCCCGAGCGGATCCGTCCGCGGGTTTGTTGCCGATCTTGTTCTTCTGGGCAACGTACAACAACCTCTGGTAGCTGGTTAAGCCACAGATGGCAACATGCAAGGCCATCGTATCCATGAAGTTTGTGTTGGATGGCTTCGAACAATTTACAAAGGTTAACATTATTATTATTATTATTATTATTGTTGTTGTTGTTGTTGTCGTCGTCGTCGTCGTCGTCGTCGTCGTCATCATCATCATCATCATCATCATCATCATCATTATTATTGTTATTAATATTAATTATTTCAATAACTTTTAATTCCACGACTTAATTGTAAATAAATAAGAAATAATCATGAAAAAATAAGTTTCCAATTTTATCAACAAATTTTGTCAGCATTCATAAAACTAATTAATTTCAGACCTCTACGAAGTACTGCTCCCTCATGAAGGACCGATCGAAGCCGATGTTGTGTCCGACGAGCAGAGCCTTCCTCCTTGGATTGTTTTCTTCTGCAACCCTGACGAGGTCCGACAGTTTCGGAGAGCCCGAGATGGTTTTGTTCGAGCTCAGGTAGCCACTGCACCACGAGTACCTGAAGTCATCAGAAGTTATCCATCGTTGGCATGCTTGTCGACGAGATTTGATGTAATTACTTAAGAAAAACTAACAAATCTAAAAAACATCAACAAATGAATGATTGAAATGCCATCATTAAACAGTCCAGAATTAGATTAGATTCGAGAAAGAGATTCAGGTCGTGACTATTTTTGTTATAAACAGTTAAAGTGTCTCAAAGCATTGACTATTTAAGTCAACACACTTGATTCTGATGTCATAAGACTTGATGCTGATACTGTGATAAGGTGCTAAAAAGTAAAATAAAAAACTCTCACCAGCAAGTCGGTGACACTGCCACAACCATGAGTGGATGCCCTCCAGTGGGCACAAATGTTTCCACATCAATGACCATGACTTCTTCGTTCGGGTATTCCACAGGAGAACACGATCCTGTTGCAGCATCATACTTTGTCCAACCCTCTTTCTTTACCCACTTTTCTGGTTTCTTTGGCAATGATGCACCAGCCAATCTGTTGGCCATATCCATGTAGACACCCACCTGCTTGTTGGCTATGTTTTTAAAGTGTTCAGCTATTGTTTCTCCTCTCAAAGGAGGCAAGTTTAGATCTACAGAATCCATGGTTTGGACCTTTTCGTAGGGGATCTTAAAAGTCTTGAGATGATCATAAACTTTTAACTTGTCCTCTTCGGTCAGCACTCTGCTATTGATTTTGTTCTTAAAGATGTGATCCCGAATGGATTTCCGGAGCATTTGAATGCCGACCACGTTGTGTCTCAACATCGTCGATCGTGGTTTTTGTCCTTTCTAACAATTCGATTAGCTCACTTCAATAGCTCTCCGGCTGCAATGTTTTATGGATAAAAGCGTGCACTTATTGATTCACAGTCAACAAGAGCCGAAAGCGATCAAACGAAAAATGCGCGAATCCCATTCAGTCTTGAATGTCGCTCCTTCAAACATGTGTTCTTTGCGCATTCTAGGGATGGGACAGAGGGATTATAAATAATAATAATAATGGCATAAAGAGCTGAGGCAAGGTTGTAAGGGTAAGACCTGTTTGATTCCCGAGAATGAACATTTTTAATGGTATTACTAAAGTCTGAAAATTTGGAAACGGTTTCCATAAGCAACGTCGAAAAAAAAATCAATATCAATGGGACATCAAATTTGTTTGTTTGTTTTTTTTTTAATTGAAACATAAATCCATCTTTATCAAGATTGGTATCATCGCAACCCACAAGTTATCATCAATTATAACCAATCATCAATATTTTCAACATTAATTTCACGGCATCCTTTCTTTCCTGTTCTAGTCATCCGTTTTAATGTTCCACCTCTCCATCCATCCATCCATCCATCCATCCATCCATCCATCCATCCATCCATCCATCCATCCATCCATCCATCCATCCATGCATGCATTCATCCGTCCATCCATCCATTCATCCATGCATTCATCCATCCATCCATACACAGCGGTTTCTGATTACCAGTTTTTGAGGTAACGC
>MPNW01000909.1:28414-54267 GCA_011800805.1 Hirudo medicinalis
CATCCATCCATCCATCCATCCATCCATCCATCCATCCATCCATCCATCCATCCATCCATCCATCCATCCATCCATCCATCCATCCATCCATCCATCCATCCATCCATCCGTCTATCTCAAGGGCAAATATCCATCCTTCGTTCAACGAGGCGTGACAAATCAATCAATCAGTTGCTGCTGCCATCTTTATTCTTCCATTCGCCCGTTAAACCATCTATAATAAACCCATCAATAATGATGATAATTATCATTAAATAACCCCATCAACATAATAATTGACATGGCAAGGTAATAAATATATTTTATCTTGTTCCACAATATTGGTGCAGGTGTCAGTATCAATTAGGTGATTCACTTCCAGATGTTACCTGTCAATCGATTTCAAAACCAAATTTTTAACAAGGCAGTCAGTTTAGGTGTTGGCGTTCGAAAATGAAAAGTTGACTTTTATTTTTCGTTGTTTTGAAATTTAATTGATATTTAAAAGACTTTAGAACAAAAGTTCTGATCATTTCATAAAAGCGATGTTTGCAATGTTATTAATAGTATTAATTTAGCAAGGAATATATTTTGAGCGTTGGATAAACATCAAGAACTTATAAGATAGAAACGTTTTCTTCAGGTCAGCCATAATTAATTACATACAATTAATTTTTTTACGAGAAACTGGAGCATAATTTTGAAGGAACAGATTATGGAATGCATGAAGTACAGCAAAATGGACAAGAAATCCTCTGAAATGTTTGGCGCACCTCTGAAATGTTTGACGATCGAAGAACACGGACTCATTTCTGAGGATCGCAGATTGAAGGCAGAAAACCCCAAAACATTGTGGATATTGACGCAAGATGACATGACACACGACCATGAAACTGACACCAAATCACTGGATGCCACTGAGACCTCTTCGATGCTTCTTGAGGATGTGGAAATCAAGAATTTCCAGTTTAAAGAATTGGAAACTCGAGCGGAAACTCTTTTGAACGAAAACGAAAAGTTCATCGCTACAATAAAATCTATCTTTTCTGTCTGCAGAGAGTATCACGACAAGCTCTCATGTTTAACAACTGGACAACAGGTAATTCTCAAAGAGGAGGAAACATTTTCAGAGCCACTCAAAAGCACAGGTGGAGATACGGAATCCTTGAAGATGGATTTGAAAACTTTGAGGTCGATGCTGAAGGAAAAGAACCAGTTGATAACTGAATTAAGATCTCAAATCGAAAGACTGACTCAGAAAAGTCAAGAAATGGAAGAGTTGGAAGCCAGTCTTTGCGAAAAAAAGCAGACGACGATTGAGAACTTCAAATCCGATTTGGGTAAAGAGAGTTTGGATACGAAAATATCTCTGAATAAAAATGAAGAGATTCAAAACCAAATGACAGAAGAACTGACCAGGTCAAAGATCGAGGCAACAGAGTTGGAGGAGGGCATGAAGCAGTTGGAAAAGTTGAAGAAAGCCCACGAGGAATCAGCGGACGAACTGAAGATCAAAGAGGAGAAAGTTAAATTGGTAGCTTTTAAGTCATTGTTTCTTGTATTTTAAAAATAACATATAAGTTTTTTAAATAAATATTCAAACAATAAAAAAATGTAACTTTGAATTCTCTCACGAGCCTTAAGTTAATTATTACTGGTAATCCTCTAAAAGCAAAATCGCAAACGGACAAACACGGAAAATGAGCCCACATTGGAAGCCAAAGAGAACAAGAAAAAAACAAGAAAAAGTATCCTGAACACTGATGATCAGGATCCAAAGACTGTGAGAAACCATGGCAGAAGCAACAGTCCTTCGCATGTGGTTTTCACTGCAGACTCAGGGTTGAGAAGGTCTTCCAGACAAAGAAAACCACAAATCCAGTAAGGAACCACTACAAGGGAATCACAAGGGTGTTATTATGTACAGGTAGGATTTTATTTTTAAGGGGTAACATAAATAAAGGGTAATATTATGGTTTTGGCTTATTATTTTGGTATTATGCTTTAGCGAGGCTGAGTGTCATAATTTCAAGAATAATAACGTATATAAAAATAATAATCTGTCGCTACATCATACGAATATAGTTGTGTTTATCCATTTAAAGATTATATCAATATACGTTTCTGATATATTGTACAAAAAATGATCAGCCGAACACAATCTGAATCGAGCCATTTTGTGAACGCAATTAAATTTTTTTTTCAATTTCCGAATTTGTAACATTTCTTTTTTTTTCAATCGATTGTGCTCGGCCGAAAATATTAATTCGAATGATAAAAGTGAATTATTTTTCACGATAATTCGCTTTACGCAGACGCGGAGAGATTTTCAATAAACAGTCCTACGGAGGTTTGGACGTCCTTCCAAAATATTGATTTTCAAATTTTATCGGAGACACGGAATTTGATGCTTGGCCTTTTTGGTTTGTGAGAAAAGATTTGTTGCTGCTTAGTTAGAAAGGTCCACTTAGATTCGTGGAGAGCTACTCCCGCTTCCAAGTGACCGCAGTTTACGATTTTGAGCCATTTTGCGAGAGCAATCAATTTTATTTTCAATTTCTAAATTTGTGGCTTCTCTTTTCTTTTTATTTTATTTTTTTAAAGCGAAATAAACTTCCATTGCTCGTTGCTCGAGAACATTTTTCCTGACTTCGTACATTTTTTGAAACACCAAATTTTTTGGAACAGCGCTCAGAAGACATGACATGCTCTTTAATACTTTGAAACAACAATAGTATTAACAACTACATTTGTAACAACAACAACATATTAATAATAATAATAACTGTTATTATTACAATAATAATAAAAGCTGAATAATAATGAAATCCTTAAATATGTCTGAGCTTGACAGTCTTTGTAACCTGTGCCTTCTTATTATTGGTGGATGTAGTTTTTAAACAGTTGGCATACTTCTTTGAATCCAACCTGTATTCAGCAAATGATAAGTCAGTTATTTAGGTCATTCACATAACTAAATAATAATTAATTAAGATCATTTGATTTATATTAAGATTATTATAATTATTATGTTTACATTATGAAATGATTTTTGTAATAATAAAGAAAGGATAATTAAAGATCATAATCAAATCGATGAATGGCAAACAACGGCGACCTGCTCATCTTGATTTTGTCACGGCAACCTTTGCCACCCTCCCAATGAGAAGTGAACTTGTTGGACATTTGACCACTGCATCTGATGCAGGGATTGGATGGTGTGTAGGCCTGGGAGGAGTCAAGTGTTCAAATATTATTCAAAATGACCAATAGAATGAGCCAGTTAATTTAGCAGCTTAATTACTTGGAAAACAAGACAAACTGGCAGAAAATAATTGTTTACAACATTCCAATAAAAGTGAAATAAAAATAATAAAAACAAATGACTTAAATTAACTTTTAAATGCTAGCGACAAATAAATGCACCGGAACAATTTAGCTTCAAAAGTTACGTAACAAAATTAACGATGATCGACAAATCGAGGAGTTGATCAAAAGGTGCCATCACCAAAATGAATGTCACTCCAATGAATATTCAGAACATGATGACAACCTGCTCCATGGCACAGAAACCACAAATGACCCTATTGGCCAACTTCATCTCATGTGACTCCTGCTCCTCATGGCAGTGGTCGCACGGGTAAGCTTTCCCGCAGCAAGGAAACCTGGTCATCGAATAATTAATCGTTATAATTTATAAATAAATAAATAAATGAACATCAGGATATTAATTTCTTGATAAGCAAAAATACTTATTTAAAAAAAAATGAAAAATTGAAAAAATTTCTAGTAAAAATATACAAAAAGAACAACATAAACCAAAGTTAATGCTCCTCACTAAGGAAAAGTAATGAATAATTAATCAGCCTTGATCTAGTTACTTAGGGAGGCTCCACCCACCTGAACCATCTGAAACTCTTCTTGAAGTGCTTGCAGGTTCCAAACAATGGCAGAGGTTTTCCGTCCTGAATCAGGGGGTCCTTCACCTTCTTCGGCTTTCTGTCCGCCCCGACCTCGGCACTCGTCTTTGTCCCGCCTGATGATGATGATGATGATGATAGTAATTGTAACATAATATTTATAATCACCCATAGCTCGTAAGACAAATATGTTATTATCGAAGCAATGTTAATGCAATTGATGTAATGATAACAATTATGATTAAGAATGTAAGTGTTGTTAGCATCATCGTCATCATCATCATCATCACCACCATCATCACCATCATCATCACCATCATCACCACCACCACCACCATCATCATCATCATCATCATCATCAAGGAGGAACCAATTTCCAACCAGTTAATGGGGCATTCGAGTCCAGTCTGATGACCTTGACATTGTTGACCTTGATGGTCATCTTCTGGTGGCATTCCATGCACCAGGTGTCACTCTGTTGTCCAGGAAAGAGGGTCTGCGTGGGAGGAGTCAATGGAGTCGTTGATCATAAATTAGCATACATAAATATTAATCAAGCTTTGCAAGCATTCAATTGGAAGCCAATAATAGCTGGAACAACTAAACTTTAATAACTGGAGCATCTTGGCTCAATGAAGAACAATGCATGCTTAGCCAAGGGCCATCACTCAATTCATTCATTCACTGTCATTCATTCATTCACCAATCACCATCACTCATTCACCTAGCTTCCCCATGCACCATTCATACATGCACATCCAGCCACCCTCCACCTTTAGCTTCTCACCTTTACGGTTGCATTCTTCATGCAATTGAAACACGTTGCCAGGAATTCGCAGCCGTCCAGCAGCACGTCCACAACTTGACACCCCTCCAGGTTGAAGAAGCCCATGCTGTGCTGCCCCCCGTGAACAATGCATCGGTCGAACACGGCAGACCCCTTGCTCGAGCAGTACGGGCAGCCGACGGAGAATGCCGAGGAATTCGATTGGCCGGGAACGTTCACGCTAACGTCCACCTTATTGGTGCATCTCCCGCAGGCCATGATGGCCTTGAGTTTGGTGCAGACTAAGGTCGCGATGCCTGACATTTCCAGGCTGTTGAGTCTCGCGTCCGTTCCTTTTCTGATTGGTTCGACGGACGCCTTGGGTTGTTCTGATGAAATTAAAAATCTTTTTATTAAATTGTTACTGCTAGTGCAAAATCATAATTCTGTTTGATAGTAGTAATTTGTGTTGTAATTATCGTAAATAATTGTTTATCTCGATTTGCCCATTTCGATCATCATCGGTAAACCTTGCAAAACTTACCTGGATTGGCAGGAGCTTCATCTTCCTCATCCTCACTTTCATCATCATAGTCATCATCAAGTTCTTCATCATTCTTGTGAACCTCCACATCACTGTGTGACCCCTTAACTGGGTCGTGCTTTAAGCCATCACAATCTGAAATAAAATGTTATTATTAAACAAATATTAATTAATTAATGAACTAATGAGACTTAACACGACAACGTTGCCCGACATGAAGTCACGTTGACATCGCGTGACATTATTCGTTCCTTCCATCGATCGACTTCCAACAACTTTTCACTCACCCGCTTCTTTTGTCACGACGGCCGGTTTTTCCGACGCTCTCTCATCCGAGGACCCCGACGTTGGCACCGCCCCTTTGTACTTTTCTCTCAGCTGATTGGCGGATATGATTTGTATGCCGGAGGAAGCTAGGATCAGTTCCCTTTTGTACTGTAAGCAAAAACCAGCTCAAACTTAATAATAATTACATTGTAAATTGTAAGGACATCTAAGACCGGATGAATTTAAAGACAAGAATATATTCTGAATTTATGCATTTAAAGTACAATTTGAAGAAAAACTCTTACGACAAGAGCTTTGAGCTTCAAGTAATTATGATTTAAACATCCAGTCACCATCATCATTATCATCATCATCACCGACAACGACAACTACCTGCTTGAGAGCTGAGGTGAGCAGTTGCTCCATGGAGCGATCAAGCCACCTCAGGAAAGGTCGAAAGGCAAGTTCGACTCGATTCGAGGAGTCGTGCGTCGAGCAGACGTGCTCCATCAGGTCTTTCTCCAATTGGCTGTCGGAAGAGACGATTAATATTCATAAGTTTGTACTTGATTAATAATAATAATAAGTCACGGGTAGTTAATATTCATAATTAGGAAGAGGACATTTTATAATTTTTATTATTATCGATATATGAATGTTTAAATACATGAATGGTGGCTGCAAATAACTAATTATAATTGTTATATTATTATAATATTATTATTATAATTAAATATTATTATTAATTAAATTGACTATTATATTATTATTATAATATTATTATTACAATTAAAATTAATTATTGAAATTAATTCAGTGTTGTTAACGACAAGTCTTCTTGCCTTTTGACGGGGTCTGGGATCTGTTCGTTATTCCCGAGAGATATTTTCATGGCCTTAAAAAATGCAAGGTTCTCAAAATTAATCATCGTCTTCTTTTCCAAGTTTCATTCAAACCGAGTGCAAATTTGTGCCGACAGGTTCGTAATTAAACACGAACATTCGTGAATATCGAGGCGATTATGGCACTCAATTATTTGGAAATTAAATAAAAATTCCAAAAAATATACTATTGAGATTAAAAAATATATTATTGAGATTAAATAATATATTATTGAGATTAAAAGATATATTATTGGGATTAAAAAATATATTATTGAGATTAAAAAATATATTATTGAGATTAAAAAATATATTATTGAGATTAAAAAATATATTATTGAGATTAAAAAATATATTATTGAGATTAAAAAATATATTATTGAGATTAAAAAATGTTTAAATAAAGTCATCATCATCATCATCATCACCTCCAAAGGGTATTTTGTAGGAAATTCTGCAACAACTTCAAACTTCTTGATATCGAACGGCTGCACGAATAATAAGCACGAATAATTTACAATATGATAACGATGCATTAGCATGATTTATGCTAAAGCAGTAGTTGTGATATTATAATATTTTCATTCTTGACATGATAGAATTAAATCAAATCATTTACAGAATTGGATCAACATGACAATGATTGACAATCGACCGCCCGACAAATCGCTGGGTTTGCTTCTGAATGTCTTAAAAATGCTTAATTAAATCTGTTGAATGGCCAACATATGTAGCTGAGCACCAATTTTTATTTAGCTCACCCAATCGGGATCGGTCGGCATGAAGCCGAATCGGAAAGTTGCACCGCACTCCCCGTCCGTCCTCTCCGCTTCCGGAAACTTCTTCTCCAGCATCTCCAACTCCGTCCTCCGGAGCTCTTCCGGAGATTTCTCTACGTTCGCGTTCGGAATGAACCTCCGCTGGGATTCCCTGACGCCTTTGGGCACGAAGAATTGGCGCATGTACGACTTGCGATCGTTCGAGAAGTTTTTGACCCCCACATTTCTGGTCGTTGTGTTCATGAGAGGCTGTTGGCTGGTTTCTGTCAAGTCTGTGGGAGTCTCATTATTTCCAGAGATGTCATTTGTCTTCTTGAATTTGTGAACAATCCTCCGTTCGTGCAAAAAAGGACATTTCTTTCCCCTTCCACAATAACCCCGTGCATAATACCTGCAAGCAGCTTTTTGAGCCTTGAGCTGGAGTGATGAAGTTTGTTCTTTTGTTTGTCCATCTCCATAAGATTCCTCTACAGTTTGATTTTCAGGAGCTTTTTCTGATGTGATAATTTCGCTACTTTGGGCTTCAGCAGAACCTACATTACTTGTACTTGAAGTTTCGACTGGAGCAACGTGAAGAAATCTACAAAATTCTCCGTAAGCACAACTTCCCGAGAGAAAAAACTTGCAGATTCTTTTATTCTTCTTCTCAATACTTGAATCTTTCACGTGCATCTTCCGCAACAGAAAAACGTTTTCGATTTTCTATTCCAACAGAGGCTGTTTATAAACGTTAAGCTTGCCCAACACGCAGCTTGCAATTGCGCAATAGCTGATTACAAATTGCACCACAAACTTAATTGTAATGTACATTAAAAAATTAAAAGTTGAATTTTATTTTATTTTATTTTAAAGCTCAAAAAATGAAAAACTCATAAATTTAACTGACATTTTAACGAAAATAACACCCCCATCTCTCTTTCGCCTCATCAAAACAAAGATTACTGCTAATCCACGTAGAAATATCGCTAGTCAGCTCACCTATCAACTAATCAATTTACATTCATTCGAGGGTTTAAGAATTTAAATAGACATTTCTTTAAGACTTTGCGATGTGGGGGAAACTGACGAGTCTCGCTTCAGTTGTGACGGGACAGGTTCTTAAATTTCTTGTTGCGTCTGTTTTTGTTTATCGATTCGCTGAAATGAACGTCTAATTTCAGTCAAATGTTTGTTTTGTGACGTTTAAGTGAAACGCACACTTTCGGCTTAGGATTATGGTTATTTGAAGAGTTTCGTTGTCAATAGCCAATATAATATTTTTCTGCTATTTAAAAACTTTATATTCAAAAGTAATCGCGTAATGTTTTAATAATGTAAAATATATATATAAAAACATATGTGTTGTGGTTATAGCTTTGAATCACTTACAGTGCTTACCAAAAACTGACAAATTAACCAAAAGTTTGAAATAAAATAATTTCCTGAAAAACATAGCATCTTCAATAAAATCATTTAGAAATTTATTAGAATTTAAATCATTAAAAATATGATGGACCTTAAAGAGCAATGTAATTTCTTAGGATGACAGCAATGATGAGGAAGAAAAGGAGAAGCAGACGCCACCAAAAGATGTCCCCGGAGCAGACGATCAAGAGATACAATTAGTTGAGCAACAGAAGCTGATCTTGCAACTCAAAGACATGATCAGGGATAGAGAGAAGAGCCTGGTCGAAAAAGAGAATGAATTAAAAGTAAGTTAGAATTTGTAACGCTAATAAATATTGCTACAATAATAAATAATATCCATTAATTATTTTTTTGAACGTTATGATCGCATTAAAAGTAAAATGGACTTTTAATTGAAACCAAATTGCTACTGCCGCAGAAAATATCTACCGACTTCTCGAGGTTCAAGCTCCAGTCCAAGTCGAAGATTGCCAACCTTTCGAAGCAGGTTCAGGAGAGCCAGATGGCAGCGTCTGATGCCCTGGAGAGGGTTGAAAATAATAATATTAATTAATTACAATGATAATTGCTTTTAATAATAACGATCAATTAATAATTAATGAATTAACAATCGGTGTGGTTATTACTAATTGATAATCCAAATAATTTTACATTTTTGATTTATATTAATGATTATTAATTTGGGACTGTCAGCAAGACATTTAAAAATAAATTTCTAGCTTTTCCTTTCTTCTTCGTCTTCATTGTCCACCTAAATCCATCCTTCCATTCATTCATCCTTCCATTAATCCATCCTTCCATTCATTCGTCCTTCAATCGACCGACCTTTCCATCCTCCCAGGCGTCGATCGATTCGGACGAGAGCGTCAGCACCACGGCAACCTCCGAATATTCCGCCAGTTCCTCCACCTCCGAGCAGAGGTTACGAGCGAAACTGTCGGTCGCCCGAAAGCAGCTTCAGTTGAAGGAGAAACAACTTCGAGACTTGAACTCGAAACTCGACCAGAAGAACCGAGAGGTCGAGGCCAAGGAGAGGGTGCTGGCCGAGAAGGAGGACGAACTCGAGAGGGCGAGCTGTTATAATTTCTCGGGGGAATAAATTATGATAAATAATATGGCACTTGTGATTATGACGGTGGTGGTGATGGTAATAGTGATGGTGATGGTGATGATGCTGAGATTGATTTTGTTGCAATTTAATCACCATGAGTGTTGTGAATATGATAATAATGAAGATATTAACCATGCTGGTAATGATAATCATGTCATGATAATGATGTAGGTGGCTGCTGAGCTGGGAAATGAAAGGTCAAGGGTGAAAGTTGAAAGGTCGTCCGACGAGAGCGAGGAAGAAACCAAGAAACAGCTTCAGGTTTTCTCGAGCTGATTGATGCTTCACAGCAATGAAAGCATTTATTTTTGTTAAATGCTTAAAATTATTCTCAAATGCAGTTGCAGGTATTATTTATGCGTACATTTGCATGTATATTTATTCATTATGTCTTATTTTATGCATTTCTGTAGTCGATATGTTTTGAAGAATAACGGCATCCGTTGAACGTTAAATTAGTGAATCGATGTTTCAATCAAATTTAAACCCTTGCACAGGCAAGACTCGAAGAGATGATAGCACAGTTGTCCTACAAGGATAACAGGATCCTCGAACTTGTCAATCAGATCTCAGAAGGGGAGGGCGGGGCCATGGACCTCCGTGAGCTCGTGGCCGAGAAGGACGAGGTCATAAAGGGTCGCGACCGAGCCATCGTCCTGTTGAGGTCCGACCTTAAAGAGCGTGAGGAAAAAGAGGTCGGACTGAATGCCACCGTCGACAGGATGAAGTGGAAGCATGACGACTTCGAGGAAGAAGTTCAAAGGTTAAGGTCTGAGATTCGGAGGTTGAGCGAGAGTTCGAGAGGTCGTGCTTCCGTTCAAGACACTGAAAAGGAACTGGAAGAAGTCACAGAAATGAGGGAAAAGTTCTCCTCCCTACTGGCAGAAGAGAAGGCCAATTCCTCCTCGGCGCTCGAAAAAATGAAAGCAACCTGTGACCTTCGATGTCGTGAACTGGAGGTCCAGCTGACCGAGTACGGGGCTAGCCGAGATGCCCTCCTGAGTCGAGCGGAGGAGCTGGAGGGATTGCTCGAGGGCATGGCCCAGGAGAAGGACGACCTTGAGAAAAGGTTGAGGGCCATCGAAGAAGCAGAGTTAAAGGAGGAATCTGCGGAAAACAAGTTCTCAAAGTTCAAAGCATTGGCAGGGTCGAAGATCAAAGCTCTCGAGAAGGAGGTGGAGCACTTGAGAGAAGTAGGATCGCGTTCTTTTTTTGTCGTCGTTCGTCGCTCGCAAATGAATCATCTTTTTTTTCAATCGACCTATCAGCAATGCAGTGAATTGACCCCGTTAAGAAACAGAGTCACCGAGTTGGAGGAGGAAAAGGGCAATCTCCAGCTCCAGATGTTCGACAGCGAGGAGAAGTTGTCGAAGAAAGGTGGCCGATCAGAGTCTGATTTATTTCAACTTATGCGTCGTTAAGTTGTCTTGTCTTGTGATGCAATGCCGACGGAGAGTTAACAACGTGCGAATATAAAATTAATCTAGTTATAATAATTTATTCAAATAATATTAATTTATTCGATTAATGTCACGGCTTCGACAACAAAGCATCGATATTGGCAACGGATTGTTATTATTATGTTAATTGCTATCCTATTAATTGTCATAGCATCATGTCAGAGTCATTGTTGCATTAACCACGAAACAGACATGATCCTGTCTCAACTGGACGAGATGAGGCAGCAGTGCGAGGACTTCCTACTGGAAATTAACAACCTCAGGGACAAAAACTCTGCCCTGGAAAAGGTCGCCAACCAGCAACAAGAAACCCTTATCCAGGTGGGTGCAGACTTTCTTTTCCACACCAGGAAATGTCAGGAACAATGAAGAGGGTGTCGACTGCTGAGAAATAAATGCTTTTTGCAAATTATTGTTTTTATTGTTAATATTAAACAATTTCATACCGTGAATTCTTAATTCTACCAGCTGAAGAAGGCCGAGGCAGACAGAGAGGCGGCTCTGATCAGGTCTGAGGAGCAGGAAGCGACCATCAGGTGTCTCGAGGCTCGTTTTGAATCGCTCAGGAAGCAGCTGGAAGAGAAAGCAGAGTCACTTGCCAGTGCTGAGAAGGAGAATTCTGCTCTCAAGTCGTCACGCGACTCCCTCGAGAAGAAGGTCAGGGATGTTGAAGGCGAGGTCTCCAGGCTGGTGGGGGCAAACAAACAGCTCGAGGGAAGCATGGAGTCCACTGGCAGCGACCTCTTTGTTTTCCAGAAGAATTTGGAAGACCTCCAAGTGGAAAATAAGTCTCTAAAAGGAGAGATTGCATTCCTCCAGGAGGTAGAAAACAAGTACAAAACCGCTTCCGAGGAGTTGAAGTCCAAGGTTGCGGAACTCGGAAAAGTTCAGGGGTTGCTCCACGATAAGAACAATCTCCTCGAGGAAGCCAGCATTAGGCTGGTGGATGCTGTCGAGAATTCTTCGGTGCTTGCCCAGAGGTTGGAGGTCAAAGATTCTGAGCTTCGAGAGTTGAGAGAACGAGCGGAGAAACTGACGAAAGAAAACGAGACAAACGTCGGGGCTCTGAAGACTCTCAGCGATGTGAACGAGGAACTCCAGGAAAAGTTGTCAGTTTCTGAAGCTTTGAAACAGGCTCGGCTACATTCCGCCTCGAGCGACCACCAGGAGTGGTGTCCGTCGACTGAAAACGTTGTGCACGATTCTCCGTCCAAGAACGTCATCATTCTTCCCGTTGAAATTTCGAACGAGTTCTCGAACGAGGTCTTGAAACAAACCAGAGAGGAACTGGCAGTCTTGAAGGACTTGCTTAAAGAACGAGAGGAGTCTTTGGAGTTGCTGAGGCATGAGTGCGAAGAGAGGAAGTCTTTAAAATCAGAATTGGAGTTGTTGAGGCCAATGCTCGAGCAGCGGGATTGGTCGATAGGTGATTTGAGACTTGAAATTGAAAGATTGTCTCAGAGGAGTCAAGATCTAGGAATATTGGAATCCAATCTGCTTGAAAAGGAAGAGGCACTGAGGAAGTTGAAGGTCGAGAAATCGGATTTGGATAACCAGGATGTTGAGCTGAAAACACTTTTGACTGGGAAGGATGAAATGATTCAGAAACTTCTGTCGGAGAGTGAGATGCAATCCAAGAAGCTCACAGGAAATGAGGAAATGATGGCAGAATTGAAGAAAAATCTTGATAAAGAGCTGCTAAACTCCTCCGCCCTGGAAAAAAATTTATCCGTGGTTCAAGACGACTTCCTGAACTTGAGATCAGAAGCTGATGAGCTGAAAAGGACTTTAGAGAATCTTGCAAAAGAGAAGGATGACCAATTGAAGATCTCGTTGGATAAACAACAAGAAATTGATCTCCTTCTAGCTGATTTTGATGCTACCGTCCTCAAACTTAAAGAATCCCATGAAAGTAGGCATGCCTCAGAAGCAGAAATCAAGAGACTCGAGGGACTGGTTTCCGAGTTAACTTCCCAGAGTGATTCGATGAAGCATCTAAACCAAGCACTCCAAGAATCCTTGAACTCAGAGTCAAACTCTTTGAGCCAAAACCTTGCAAAGGTGTCAGATGATTTTGCAAAGTCGTGTGAAGAAGTTCAGCGCTTGAAGTCACAGTTAGAAACTTTAAATGTCCAACTGACAAGCGAAATAGCTAAGAAAGATGAAATGCTTGTGAAACTGTCAGACGATTTGGAACAAAATAGAAAAGAAAATCAGGATTTTAAGAAAAAAATCATTGAGATGGATTCAGAGCTTGAAATTCTTAGGATAATTTCCAAGGAAGCACAGGGTAACGTGGACAAATCTTCAGCTGATCTTGATTTGAGCAGAAGAGAATTTGAAGACCTTCGAAAGACTTTGAGTTCACTTGAGGAGGAAATCTTGGCAAAAGACCAAGAAATATATCGGTTGTCTGAGTTGAAAACTTCTGAAAAAGTTGAACGTGAGAAACTTCAAGCCACAACTTTGAATCTTGAAAGTAAAACCAAGGAAGTGGAAGATACCTTGCTCCACCAACTGACAGAAGAGCTGACCAGGACAAGGATCGAGGCAGCAGAGTTGAGGGAGAACATGAAGCAATTGGAAAAGAAGTTGCTTGACAAGGACAAAAAAATTGAGTCGCTCTCAGAAATTCTGGAAGAAGAGGAGACGCAATTGATCTCCACCAAAGAAGAAATGGAAAAGTTGAAGAAATCCCATGAGGATTCATTGATTGACTTCAGGATCAAGGAGGAGGAGAGAGCCAAACTGGCTGAGACATTGAAAGAGAAGGAGACAGTCCTCAAGAAGTACCTGGCCATCATGAAGAAGCAGAAGGAATCCCTGAGGCAGGCCAAGGAAACTCTCAACCGGTCCCTGAGTCCCGAGGACGAGGAAGTGAAAAAATTGCAGGAAGTGATTTCACAATTCGAGAAGGAATCCGTCTCGCTCGCTGCTCGGCTCGACTCTGCCAATTCTCAATGCGAGTCTTTGCAAACTGTTTGTGATGGCCTTTTGAAGCTGCTCGAGGTCAAAGATTTAAATGAAATCGAAGAGAAAGTGAGATGCCTCGTGAGAGAGAGATCCGACGAGAGGGCCAAGGAATTAAACTCGGATGTTCTTATGAGTCTGGAGTCGGACGTCAAAGCTGCGCAGGAGAAGTTGGAACAAACTGTGAACGACAACAAGGATCTTCAAGAAAGATTGGTATCTCAAACAAATTCCTTTGAAGAAGCAAAGGAGGTCCTCCGAGAACAGATACTGAATCTGGAGTCTTCCTTGGCAGACCACAAGGAGTTATTAAAGGCGTCGATTATCGAGAAGGACGGCATGAAAGATGAAATTGAAAAGTTGAAAGTTGAACGTGATTTGCTAGGTGAAAAGGTCGGATCTTTGACAACTTCCCATGATGAAGAGTTTGATAGATTGAAGAAACAATGCAAAGAAGAAAAGGAGAAGTTAAATAGCGAACATGAGGAGAAAATGGAGGAGATGGATTTGTCGAGGCAGAGGGAATTACAATCTTTGAACTCTGACCTGGAGTTGAGCCAAAGAAGTTTGAGCAACTTCAAGAAAGAGGTCGAAGTCTTGACAGAGAAGATCATTGAATTGAAGAAGATCCACGAGGCCGATGCCGAACATTTCATCAGGACAAAACAGGAAAATGAGGTAGAAAACCTCAAATTGGTCTCTCAAATATCAGACGTCACTGCAGTGAAAGCATCTCTTGAAAGTCAGCTTGCTCAGCTAACAGTTGAATTCACTTCCATCTCTGAGGGATCTGCCTCTTTGGCAGAGGAGAACCAACTCCTTAAGGAAGACGTCCAGAATTTGGAGTCCATGTTAAAGGAGGAAAAGAGCAAGGAAAGTCAAGAAGAGGATCTCTACAAATCCAACATTGAAAAACTCAAACTAAAACTTTCAGATGCCTTGAAGGAGAGCAATGAGCTTCAAGAAAAACAGAAGGATTTATGCCAACAAGTTGAAAAATTGCAGGCAGAAAAGATGGAGATTGAAAAGCAGCTTTATGAACTCATAAATCGTTCGGAGTGCATTGTCAAAGAGAAGGAGTCGTTCCAGGTTACTGCACAGGAAATGAAGCTGGAAGTCGAGAAGCTTCGTCAGTCTGCCGAACACGATCGTTCGTCGAAACTAGCCGACCTTCAGGAAAGTCTCAAAATAAGCGAAAGCTCGAAGAAGGTGCTCGAAGGGGAGCTCGAGTCAATAAAGGTGAAGCTCTTGGAAAAGAACAAGCAGAATGAAAACATCTCAAAGCAACTCCAGGATGAAATCAAGAAACTTGAGATCCTGGAAACTGAATTTGAGGAACTGAGACTGGAAAAGCAACAAATGACGGAAACCATTGAAGACCTCAAGAAGAGATTCCATGACTTGAAGAAATTCAACCAGGAAATCATTAAGAAACGGGACGACCTGGCAAAGACCGCGGATCGACTGTCAAAGGAGGTGATCGAAAAAGACAAAAGACTCAAATCAACGGAGGAATCCCTGAAAAAGATGACGAGGGAAAGTGAGGCTAAAATCTCAGAATTAAGTAAAAAAATCAGCAATCTAGAGAAAGAAAATAGATCAGAAATTCAGGAGGACTTCAAGCAACAATCTGCCATCCAATCGGAAGAAGTGGAACGGCTTAAAAGAGAGATTGAAGGCTTGGAGGAGGAGCTGAAGAGGACCAAGGACCAATCGGAATCAGAATTGAAAGCACTTCAGGGACAGTTCGATCTGCTCTCCAACGACGTGACCAGCTACCAGCATCTCATTTCGAAGCTTGAAAACAACAAGAGACACCTTGAAGCTCAAATGAACGAGGTCAAGCCAATGATGGGCAAGCTGAAGGAGGAGCTAAAGAGGCAAGAGGCTGACAAACTGCGTCTTCGACAGAGCTTTTCCCTCCTTGAAGCAGAAAAGGCGGACCTCGTGGCCGAGATTGACAGCTTGAGGCAGAGGGTCAAGATAGCTGAAGACATGGAAGACAACATGGAGTTGGACTACAAAGAGGAGGTGAAGGTCTACAAGCAGAAGTTGACTGAGATCCAAGAGACTTTGGAGAAGAGCCAGAAATCGGAGGAAGAATTGAGCCAGGTTGGAATCCCATCCTCGTTGTTGTTGCTGTTGTTGTTGTTGTTAATGTTGTTGATATTGCTGTCAGCACCATGGGCAAGTCAGCTTGTATGGTTGTGTTCATGTGTTCTAAGTTAAAGGAACATTCATGCTGTGGCATGTTTAAGGCCTAGCTTGATCACTCACTGGTCCTTAGGAAAGGAAAAGGTATTATTAAGGACGTTCCCCAGTGCTTCCCCTGATGCTATGCATGTGGTGCTGCATAAACTGGACCACTCCTACATTAATTTTTTGCATTCTTCATCAATGTAGCCTTGACCTCTCTTTCCAGGTCAATGACAAACTGCTCCAGCACAACAATGCCCTCATCAAGAACACCGAAGACTTATTCGAACAACTCGGCCAGTACAAGTCGAGGGAGGTGATGCCGGACCGTCGCAGTTCTCCGGACGTGACTTTGGCAAAGGAGAGGGACCTTTTGCAGGCAGAGGCGGACGAGCTGAGGGCTGAAATCCAGACCCTTAGGATCGAACTCGAACGCACCAAACACACCAATCGCTCGGAATCTTCTCCGACGCTTCCCAAAGTCAGGTCGACCGAAATCATTGCCCTCGAGAGGCTCCGGGGTTCCTCTGCCTCACCAACAGCTGCCCAAAAACAAGAAGACTTTGACCTTCCCAGAGTTCACTCTGGCAAGTTGCACCAGTTGGCCTCCCATGCTTCTGGAGATTTTGATGACACTTCCATCAAATCGCAGGTTGGTTGTATGTGGTGGTGGTGGTGGTGGTGGTGATGATGATGATGATGATGATGATGACAACATTCTCTTGATTGGCAAATGAAATGGTCTGTTGTTAGACTTCTTGTGAAACCAGTTATCAGTTTATAACAAGTTATGATAACGACAATTTTTAACGGACGTAAACGTCACAAAATACATAATTCAGAACAACCAATCGTCCAAAAGGACCATCCGAAGGGATGTATTCCCGCTAGTGGATGACCTGCATTGTGATTGGAGGTTGAAACAATCAAGCAAACATAAATATAAACCATTTGAATGTCAGAGTGAACCAAATCAACTATTTATAAGTTATTACAAGCTACAAATTACAAGTTATTACAACCTACAAATTACAAGATACAAATTACAAGTTATTACAACCTACAAATTACAAGTTATTAGGTAATAAATACAAGTTGACATCTCAGATCGACCTCCTGACCTCCGAGATCAGCTCGCTGACGGACAGATTGACAGAAAGTGAGAGGAGGTTTTCGGAGAAGGAACGAGAGCTGGGTGAGTTTTATCAGCAGTACCAACTGCTCTATCAACAGTACTCGGCAGTACAGCACATCGTCGCACTGCAGAAGGAGAAGGTGGGTTCATGATGGTGATGATGATGATGATGATGGTGACTGATGATGATGATGGTGACTGATGATGATGATGATGATGGTGGTGGTGGTGGTGACTGTGATGATGATGATGATGATGGTGATGATGATGACGGCAACAACGTTGATGATGACTGCGATTACAATGACGATTGTGGTGGTGGTGATGATGATGATGTTGATGATGATGTGATTATGTAATGCTACAGCTACTTAGGTTATTGCATCAGCGAATGAATAGTTTAAGTACGACATCACGAAACTTTAAAATGCTTTACGCTGCCATTGTTTAGTTGTCCCGATGATTTTGTCGGGCTAAATAGTAATAATAATATTAATAATAATTCAGTGCTTTGTCGACCTTAACCTTTTGTCCTTGTTGACCCTGCAGGAGGCTGCACCACCCCCTCTTCAGAAGGATGGCAACACCTCCGTGATCCCCTATGAAAAGTGAGCCACAAAATTTCCCAATTGCTGGGTGATTGACGGTGATGATGATGATGGTGGTGGTGGTGATGATGATGATGATGGTGGTGGTGGTGATGAGAATGGAGTGAAGCGATGATCTTGAGGTCTCCTCTTTGATTCCCATCTCAAGAATTGTCTTGTTATGTTTTGTGGATGAGATGCGGATGATTGTTGTGAGTAGATGATGGTGATGTGGACAATAATGTAATTTATAGGATATGAATGCGACTCTTCTTCATCATCATCACCATAGCCATTAACAAATCCACATCATCACGACAACCATGATGACATCGCAAGCATCACCACAATCAGCACCACTATCATCATCATCGTCATCATCATCATCATCATAACCACCACCGCAGATATA
The DNA here is from genome assembly GCA_011800805.1 of Hirudo medicinalis. Classification (NCBI taxonomy): domain Eukaryota; kingdom Metazoa; phylum Annelida; class Clitellata; order Hirudinida; family Hirudinidae; genus Hirudo; species Hirudo medicinalis. Next base: position 46,829 of record MPNW01000909.1, read on the forward strand.
AAGAGTTAGAATCACTGAACAGGCAGCTGAGGGAACAGCAGCGACACCTGGAGAAGCAGCTCCAGGTGGAGCAGGAGAGGAGGTCAGAGGTCGAGGAGGGCTTGAAGGTCGTCAGGGATCAGTATGAGCAACACAGGCTGAGTTCTGGAGAAAGCGTTAGCTTCACTTTGTCTTGTTGTTATTATAATTGTTGTTGATATTATTATTATTATTATTATTATTATTATTATTATTATTGTTATTATTGTTATTATTGTTATTATTATTACTATTAATTATTATATTAGTAGCAATTCATTATGACATTAACAATATTACTGCTAACGTCGTTGTCGACTCTCTTGTTTACTTACTTTTGTTGATGCCGTCATCATTACTATTACCTGCATATATTATCTGTAACTATAGTTATCTGTAAATATAATAAAAAATAAATAATCATGCGCACCAATGGCACGGAACAAATGAATATTTATTAGCGACTGCATAATGAGGGCATTAAATCTCATTCCAGCATTCCATTTCCTTGTTCCAAGGCGAAGAGGACGAGAGGAAGGTCCTGCCACAAGACGCTTCCTTGTGTTAGTGTCATGGATGCATCATCATCTGCATTATCATTATGTTGCTTGTGATGATGATGATGATGCTGATGCTGATGATGATGATGATGATGGTATTTACTTGTCGTTGCATTATGCAATGTCGCTTCCTTGTGTTAGTGTTGCAGATGCATCATCATCTGCATTATCATTATGTTGCTTGTGATGATGATGATGATGCTGATGCTGATGATGATGATGATGGTATTTACTTGTCGTTGCATTATGCAATGTCGCTTCCTTGTGTTAGTGTTGCAGATGCATCATCATCATCATCAGCATCATCGTTATGTTGCTTGTGGTGATGATGATGATGATGATGATGATGGTATTTACTTGTCGTTGCATTATGCAATGTCGCTTCCTTNAAAAAGGAAAGGACTGTCATCACTACACCCCATCGGATGATTGTGACGATGATGATGATGATGAGACGATGATGACGATGACGACGACGACGACGATGATGATGATGATGATGATGATGATGATGGTATTTACTTGTCGTTGCATTATGCAATGTCGCTTCCTTGTGTTAGTGTTGCAGATGCATCATCATCATCATCAGCATTATCGTTATGTTGCTTGTGGTGATGATGATGATGATGATGATGATGGTATTTACTTGTCGTTGCATTATGCAATGTCGCTTCCTTGTGTTAGTGTTGCAGATGCATCATCATCATCATCATCAGCATTATTGTTATGTTGCTTGTGGTGATGATGATGATGATGATGGTATTTACTTGTCACTGCAGCATGCAATGTCGTCGTGCTTTTAATTGTGACAGTTGTTTGTGTGTTAAATATGTTCGAATGTTGCTTGTGGTGATGATGATGATGATGGGATTGATGATTATGATGGTGATGGTGATGATGATGATGATGTTAACACTATTCAATCATCCACCCCTCAGATGTCCAGTTGAGACACAGATGCCTTCAATTCAAGAGGATGCTGGCTAGAATGGACCAAACCAGGTTATCATCATCATCATCATCATCATCATCATCACCACCAACATCATCATCATCATCATCATCATAATTAACAGTATCATTTGCAATAATTAAGTTGTGTAATAATATTGATTAACAGTAACACCAGATATTAATCCTCATTAATCAGATAATAATAATAATTATAACGATAACAATAATAATAACAATAACAGCAACAACAACAATAATAATGGAAACAGAGACAATTCATTGCATCAGTCGGTAACCTTAAAATAGCATGTGACAAGCACGACATCGTGACTCGAACTCTTCTTCACATTTAATCCACCACCATCATCATCATCATCACCGACCCTTAAATCGACACACCTCCCCAAAAAAAGCCCCCCATTGTCGTTGTCGTCGCCATCGACGTCACCATCGATCGGTGGAAGAAAAAAAAAAGAAGAAAACGGAGTCTAAACGTTGTTGTTGTTGTTGTTGTTGCTTTTGCTGTTGTTGCAGCTTTAAGTCGATGATAGCCACTGTGGGAGTCGAGTTTCTTGTTGACTCCTATCTAAGGCTTTCAATATTATTATTATTATTATTATTATTATTTTTGTTATTATTTTTGTTATTATTATTATCATTATTATTATTATTATTATTATCATTATTGTTATTATTCTTGTTGTTGTTGTTATTATTATTATTATTATTATTATTATTATTATTATTATTATTAAATACTTGATTAATATATTTATTCGTTAGTTGATTATTTGTTTGGACCGTGCTGAATATTTCATTTCACGATAGCCAAATCTCAACGATCAACTCTGCCCTAATATTGCCCTTCTAAAACCAGGTTTTCCCTGGGAACGATGTACAGGTACCGGTCACACCTGTGGAAATTCCTCGTCCTCTACTTCATCTTCATCCACCTGCTCTTCCTGTTCAGGTGTTGATTCCTCTGAAGATATCGATGACGATGATGATGGGGGTGATGACGATGATGATGGTGGTGGTGATGATGACGATGGCGCGATCCTCGGTTATGTGCTCGTCGCCGTAGCTATTTGATTTATTCTGCAGGTTGTAAAGTTTCGCTGTCGTCATAGTTACGTAATGTTGTTTATGAAGGTAACATTATTACTGTCGATCTTGATGATGATGTTGGTGATGCTGTTGATGATGATGATGATGTTGTTGTTGTTGTTAGTGATGTTGATGATGATGATGTCTTGTTGTTGTTGTCGTCCATGAAACTCAGCCCTTTTTACCGTCTCAAAGTTTTTTTGGTTTTTCTTTCCTTGCAGGACTCAATTCTTTCACTTTCGATCTAATTTATCTAATTTATTTATTTTATTTATTTTAAGAAAATTGAAAGATAATCCTTCCTACTGCGTCTTGGCTTTTGCGATTAACTCCAAATTAATTGTTTATCTTTTAAATAAATTAATGTTGCATTTCTCGCGTTGACGTCGTCAACATCATCATCATCATCATCATCATCATCATCATCATCATCATCATCATCATCATCATCATCATCATCATCATCATAATCATCAACATCATCATCATCATCATCATAATCATCAACATCATCATCATCATCATCATCATCATCATCATAATCATCATTTGTCTTCTTGTAGTCTAAATTGTCGATTCTCAACAAATTGAAATGACCGTAATAGTTGCGATAATTAATTAATAATTATAATTATTTAATAATTAATTTAATTATTAATATATATATTATATATTGATATATATATATTGATATATATATATATATTGATATATATATATATATAATATATTAATATATATTATTAATAATTTAATAATTAATATATATATTAATAATTTAATAATTAATATATATATTAATAATTAATAATATAATTATAATTAATAAATTAATAAATAATAAAATAATATAATTAATATATATATTAATAATTAAATTATTAAACCGCAACAATTATCCAATCATTCGCATCGACAAAAACATGGCATCCTCGATTATTCCTGCTTTTCCGTAGTTGTCGTCGGTCGTCGCGAATCCGTTTGCGAGAGTTTTGTTTTGGTCAGCTCCCTATTTGGCAGTTGTCGGGCAATCGAGGTCATGCCGGGCAATCGAGGTCATGCTGGGCAATCGAGGTCATGCCACAGCCTTAGCAAATCAACATGGATGTGAACCAACTCTGCTGTGGATGTGAGAACACACTGAGGATGTATTTCTTTCATTCCACCCATGTGGTCGTGTGTGCATGTGTGTGTGTGTGTGTGTGAGATTTGGTCTGGTCGTTATGTTAATGCTGTGTTGCTCTCGGAATGTTTGTTTGTCTGCAATTTGTTTGTATTTGTTGGCCAAGTTGGAATTGTCGACATGTTTGCAGAGATGAATGACAAGCGGATGTTGTGGCAAGGGGGTAATAATAATAATAATAATAATAATAATATTAATATTAATAATAATAATAACAATAATAATAATAACCATTATTCTTTTTGAATGATTGAACTTGAGACAAGAAACAACACTTTCATTATTTTAAAAATTTTTGATTAATAATATTATTGCCCTCATTATTATTATTATTATTATTATTATTTCTTTTTAGGTGTAATTTATGGTGGCTTTATGCAGAGTGGTTTCACCGAGGTTGGTTAAGCGAACGTCGTCTGCTTCGAGCGCTAATGAACGAAATTGGAATTTTATTCGCAGAATTATATTATCGAAGACTGGCACGTCATTGAATGTTATATTTTTTTACTGACCTGATCGTCATCTTGCTCCTCCAACTTTACGTCTGCATATCATGGGATGTTGTTGTTGCTGTTGCTGGCTTTTGGAGTTTCTGTTGAATTCCTTGGGATGATGATGGTGATGATTGACGTCGGTTGTGACGAGGATTGGTGGCCAAAGGGTCGGGGTTGCGGGCCCCGCACGTTGACCCCACCCGGTTCGGATTCCCCATTCCAGCGTTCGCTACTCTGCTTTCGTTTTCTGTGTATTTTGAAGTTCGAGGAGTTTTGTTTATAATCGAATTGAATTTAAAATTGAATCTGAAACGCTTCTGGCTTTCATTTGTACAAATGTACATTTGTATGGAAATTAAGCTATTATCTCGTTTATCTTGTTAATGCGCCCCCTAAATTTTTATTTTTGCTCAAATTTTAATAAAAAATCGTTACTAATAAATTCGATTTAATTCATTTCTTGATTTCTTCGATTCTGAAATTGATCACGGAAATTACTCTCAAAAGACTGTTCGTGGAAGGATTTCTTCGTAGACTTTGAATTGCTAAAACTCTTGTGACTTCGGTGATCACCGATTGTGCATGTGCATGCAACAATTCACATGCAACAATTCACGTCAATGTTGAGAAACATCGGATCAGCGGATGCATCCACTCGACTTGCTCCACTGGTCCTTGCCATTCACTTCATCGAATTTTTATAAAATTGCTGAGAACTATCGTTTCGACTGTAATCTTAATCGTCCTGCCTGAGGATTTTCGATGTAAATGATTGTTCATCGTAATTAACTTCGTACAGCGGGCAATTTACTCTGGTTCGGGTCAATAATTTTTTTATTAGCGTTTGAGTTGCCTCGAGTGCAGAATTTTCTGCAATTGAAATCTGTCGAAATGATTTCTGAACTTGTAAAAATAGATTGAGACTTCCCTACGTGACGAGTTTGCAACAATTTCACCCTGAAAACGCACGACAGTGCGATCATTTCGGTCTCCAAATGTTCTAAAATGGAGACCTGGTCGTAACGAAAGCAAGATGTTTTCGAGATGAGATCGGGAAAGCATAACTTTCTGAAACAAACAAGGTCGAGATCGCAAAACGTGGCCAACTTTGAGTCGTAATAACTACTCTCGGAAGTGCGTTGCGGCGGTAGGAGATGCACGCATGAAGTGCTGAGTGCAAAACTGGGACTGAGAAATCTTACTCGAGAGGATTGTACATTTTTGGAGAGTAGAATATTTTACCGACTAGAAGTGTCAGATTAAAATTCGGGATTAGAGCTGGCTGCCTAGGTAACCACGTCGGCTGAGTGTACTTTTAAACTCCTGACTTGGACTTTCGTTGGAGCCCTCTGTTTTTGGAGTAGGCTCTGTGTTTTTTTTAGAGAATCCATGGAAGTGAGTTTTTGATGTAATTATGAAAGAGATCAGTTTTGGTTTTGTCGCGTTGGATTTTTACATCTCGCCGGTGAACCTCGATCTGTCGCAAACAATGAAAATTGTTTATCACATCAGATTTCTTGCGTTGATCGACTCATTTCTAAACTTGAGCGTATCGATTACACTGCAACTGAGTATTTAGGTTTTTGTTTGATAGCTTTGCAATAGAGTTGGACGATCGTTACGGTGATAGTTTGATAGTTTTCATTGTTATCTTCGAAGAGATGGGCAATACTTTCTTTCTGAGGTTACAAACGATTCCTGCCATCGCAGCTTATCTACGCCAGTTGGAAGATGCCTACGATCATCAGAAGAACAGGAACCGAGTGTTCAAACTCATGTTTGATGTTGCAGAATTTTGGCTTTTCCTTGCCAAGTTTGCCATATCACCAATTTGTGCAAAGTTCGAAGCAAAAGGTTTGTTGGAGCTTTTTTTAGTAAAGCTATATATTTATAATTAGCTATTATATTTATAATTGGACTTTAGTATTATTAAATCTTGCTAAAAGTCTTTTAAGTGGATTTGTCTTCTGCATATCAAAAACAAAGTATTTTTGAACAGTTTTCGATTTTGACAACTTCGCCTGCAAATGCCTCGATCATCTCCAACATAGCAGTCCGGTGTTCGACTCTCCCCTCGTTCAGGTAAAGAAAGTTCCATGCAAATAGATTACTTACTGTTGTCGACTCGTTCGGCCACTACCGACATAGATGATGTGGGTGATTATAAATTCATTTTGAAGTTGTTTGTAGATCATCTTAGTATGTCATGTAGAGTATCATGCATCTTGACTACAATTATTACAATGTGATTAGGCTTGTTGTTTGAGTGATTGGCCATCAATTTCTTTAAAACTATGTAAATTGGCAATTGAAGAAATGAAATTTGAAAGTTGAAATTTGTGAATTTGAAAATTGAAATTTGTGAATTTAAAAAATGAAGTCTCCTAATAAGTCATAAGGTCTGTCTGACTTTGTGGTTCTTAGTTGCATTCATGATTGTTCTCATTTCAAAAGGATGCCAGAATATAAAATTTGAGTGACTGAAAGCTGACTGACTGATTGATTGACTGATTGATTGATTGATTGATTGATTGATTGATTGATTCAATGAATCCTCCAGCTGCCTCAGCTTTCCTGTCAGTGCCTTCTGAATAGGATCCAGGATCTCCGGTCACTGAGTTTCAGTTTCCCTCTTTCACTCCCTGGCAGCTTTTCGTGTTGGTTTTAATTTTTTTGGGATTGACTTGGCCAAATGATTCATTCATTTATTCGGTTGTAGAAAAAACTGACCAAACAATATCATCGTCATCATCACCATCACCACCACCACCATCATCATCATCATCATCATCATCATTAATTATGCAAGGCAATTGGTAAATCATTAATTTAAACTGATTTGCATGCGGAACGTTCTTTCCGCTCGCTTTGAAATAACAGTCGAGAATTTGTGCGTGGAGTGATGCGGAACAAGAAATAGAAATGATTAAACGGTTAAAATGATTAAACAGATTAAACGACGAATTGGCACCGACCGACGGTGAATTAACGAATGTTTAATGAATTATTAATGCAGATTATTATTCGTCCTCCAGTGAGTCAAAACCTCGTCGCCTGGAGGCGCCTCGTTGAATTCGGTCACCACGGAAACGCCGACATCGTCGCAGCGCCCAAGGTAGGTCC
>MPNW01000910.1:0-22219 GCA_011800805.1 Hirudo medicinalis
AGATGACTTCAATGAAAGTGACGGTGAAGGTGATGATGACGATGATGATGACGACGACGACGACGACGATTATGATGACGACGACGACGACGACGACGACGATGATGATGATGATGATGATGATGATTAAAAGATTACGAAAATTAATAATAACGATAACATTGATGACGAATATGAGGATGACGATTCTAATCGCAGCACTTATGCAGTTCGGCCGAATGGGATGCGTTCCTGCTTGACGTAAGTAGTGGCAGTCTTGTTCGCAACAGAGCCCTCGGCTAGGGGCGCTATATAAATGGTGGAACGATTAAAAAGTGCCTTCAGATCCAATTCCGTTACTTGAGGCACTCAAAAGATCGGTTAAATGCAAAAATCAAAACACATATTCTCGAATGATCAGAGAAAAATTACCGTTAAAAAAGAAATTGGGGAGAGAATTCTTAAGAAACTATCAATTTATTATTGACCTTCGCTTTGTGCTCTTAATCTTTAATCTTCGCCAGGAAAGCATGCAATTCCAATCCTGCCTTTAGGAGAAGATTAGGAGTTGATCTGAAAAGCCGAGTAAAAACTGCTCCTCTTCTTTCTTGGGAGCTTCATCCTATTCATTATTCGATCCATCATTCCATATTTCAATCCATATCTCAATCCATCCATATTTCAATCAATCCATATCTCAATCCATCCATATTTCAATCAATCTATATTTAAACTCGTCCACATCATAGGCTAATCTACTGCATCTCGTTCAATTTAGCACCAGCCTATTCATTAAGTTACTCTCGGACAAAAAGTCTAAAAAATCTCTGCAGGTCTTCAGATGAAAAAGGCTTTCAGACGGAATAATAATCAACCTTTTAGCGAAATTTCTCGTCAATGCACAAATTTTACAATGTTGATGGGGATGACGACAATGACGATGACGGTGCTGACGTTGGCCGAAGTGATGATGACGATTGTCCATTCCAGCAAGAACAAGTCGAAAGGGCTTAAATGTTATTAGCATTATTACTGACCCGAAGTCATCTTGGCAATTATTATTATCATCATCATCATCATCATCATCATCATCATCATCATCATCATTATCATCATCATAGCCATTTTTCAGAAAAAAACAAATTTTGCCCTCTTTTTGAAAACATCACCTGGTCACGAAGAGGCAAAATTTCTTTTCATTTCTAATTAATTTGTCGACATTTGGAATTAATTTCTATGAAATGAAAATTTCACCCACAAAAAAGAAGGAAAACATTCTCATTTTCATTAATTTTATTGCGGTTGCTTTTTCAAGTTGTATTTTCGAGGAAAATGGGAAAATCTTGAGTGAGGTTTTCCATGATTTTGCAAATTAGTTGAACAGTTTTGTAATTATTATTAATGTACGAATTACAATTAGTAAATCATCGATCATTCAATATGGACAACTTGCTATGTGATTAGAATAAAACTGAATTTTAAGTTCAAAATTTGTGCTTTTTAATTTTAATTATTTAAATTGTAACAATAAATAATAATAATAATCATCATCATCATCATCGTAAATGCAGTAAAGCATCGCAACAACTAAGTTTATGTAAAATCTAAACTATCTTATCCTCCTACCAGGAAATGTCGAATCGGGCGCCACCAGGCAGAAGTTCGTCAAGAGCATCGCCATCATCAGCAGCATCAACATCCTGACGTCGTGATTCAGGTGAGGCATGATATCACCACCTCAGCATAAATGTTAGTCGATCTGTGCTGAATTTACGATTATAAACATGCCGCTCATCAGGAATAAAATTGAGTAGTTTCAAAGTTACCGGGCCTCACCAGCTTCATTTATATTGAGACGACTTGAACGACCTCTACGCTAAAACTTCATTTGGCGACTTTCCATGGAGGGCAAGAAACATAGTCCTCCATAATAATAAAAAACAAAAAAAAAATCATTTCCTTTCTTTGGAGCGCTCAACGATGACTTCCAAGCCTTCCAGAGTTTTATAAATGGCAGAACTCATCCAGGCGCTCGCCAAAACCATTTCTACTTCCATTTTCTTCGGCTTCGTTCCTGACGTTAAATAATGGTCCATTAAATGTACTTCATTTATATAGCGCCATATGCAAAGCGTAAGAGGCGCTTCTTGCTAACCATTTATATAGCGCTCCTTCCCAAGGGCGTTAGCGGCAGTGCAGACTGCTAAATGATCTGCTAAGAGCCCCACACCCCTATTTATGCTAATGAAAATGACGCACTTCTCTCGCACCTATGAAAAATGAGACCTCGCTCTTCATGATGGTTAGCCGTATTTCTCAGACTGGGAAATAATCGCTTCGAGTTAAGAGAATGGTTTTCAATTTCGAACAATTATAAAGATTTATTTGCACTTAAATTTGAAAATGCATGACCCAACGACCCCCAAAGAATTTCTCTTCCGAATATTCCGGTGGCATCATTAGCGGATCGCACTGTCTGACCCCTTTCAGATTGACTGTCTAAAAACAAACTCCATACTGCGAAACAATGAAATCTGATTTCATAAAAATTCTTTCCAACTAATTAAACCATTAAATTGTTCAGTTTAAAAAACATTTCCCCGAACCAGCTGGGGTAATCAAGCAGCCGAAGGTGAGAACCGACCTCCCCTATTTTCTATTACCTACTTATCAATAAATTCACTACTCAAACCACGACATTGAATCCGAAAACACCAATCAAAACCAGTAAAATAAAAATGGAAATAAAACGAATCGAGAACATACCCTCTCCATTTAAAGTCTACTTGTCAACTTCAGCACTTGTGCAACCAGTATTTATGAGCCTACATCATCATTTGGTCCACCACGAGCCATCCTTAACCCTTCCCTCCACCACCATCATCGACACCACATCGAACAAATGACACGGAATGAGTCTCAGAGGTCATAAAGCTCTTTTGTCCCACGACGACGTCCTCCATTAGCACCAACGACCCCAGAATGGAGAAGCAGTGGCGCCAAACCAACAACCGAAGATCGTACATACTCATGAATCTGCTCAGTTCACCGAAGACAAGAGTATTTTCAAATTAAGAAAACTTCACCCAAGCCGTCAGTTTAATTTTCAATTCGGATTCCAATCGAGGAAATCTGCATTTTAATCAATCTCAAAAAAATAATAATCAATAAATAAATAAATAATGAACAAATAGATACAAGTTCACAGAACGTTCATCAAAAATGTAACCTCCAAACAAGAGACGAAAAGATCTGCAAACAGTATTCTATAACAGTATAACATAGTTTATAACAGTATTCCTTAAAAACACACCTAAAGCTTAAAAGCCTCCTCCTGCTTCTTAAATGTATTTTTTCAGAAAGTCCAGGTGTTTCGATCTGCGAATGAAAATCAATGATGGCGTAAATTTCAATCATTTACAAACCTTAATATTTAGGTATAATATTTATACCTGAATATTAAAGATATAAAATATTATTCATTCGTTTATTGACTAAATGAGGCATATGTGAGTTAGTCATATTCATGTTTTCTCTCATTTATTCATTCATTCATTCATTCATTCATTCATCCATCTACTACGTCATCGTAAGACCAATGCATACTTGTAGCAGTTTGCGATCTCCTTCAGGTCGTCGGATGCCTCAGGATGGTGCACCTCGACTTCCTTGATGATCTTAAGGAATTTCTCGCACTCCTTCATCCTATCGAATCCCATGACTGACGGCGTCCAATGTGGATTCTGAGTCTTGACCACGGCCAGCTCGAAATCCTTCAGTACGCTCTGAGTCAGTACAATGTCTTTGAGGTTCTGTTGTAAACATAAATGAATCATAAGTCCAGTAAAATTATGAATTACTATAATTATTACAAGAACTTCTGTCAATTCTCGAAAGTTCTTCTAAAGCTGCAAACCACCGCAATTATTGAAAATTACTGAATGCATTATCACAATATGAATAAACCATTTAGAATTGGATTCCAAATAAATAATAAACAACAATAATATAACAGCAGATCAACCTCCTCAACTAACAACGCAACAATGCAACGCAAGAGAAAGTAAAAGATTGACGTGTCGTATTCTTTCACAAATGTAGGACATGTAATTTTCAACAGACCCTGATCTTAGCAATCCTCATCAAGCGTATGTCATCCTCCATGGACTCCATCAGGTTCTGCATCCTCAGCAACTCCACCTCCCTCTGGAAGATCTCGTCCTGGAGACGATGTCCGTCGTCCGTGTGCCTGTGCAGTTCCTTGTCCAAACGCTTCAGTTCCTGTTAGCAATTGAGAAACGATTCCAACAATGCATTCCTAAAATCCACTGATTTAATTGAATTGAACTTAATTACTCGAAAACAAGGTCTCCTGGAGAGATGGCTATTGGTTAGGATGGGATGGGTGAGATGGTAGAGATAGAAGTGTGGACAGGCCCGCGGGCCGCATAAGGCCCTTTAGAAGCACACCTTCAGCCCGCACAAAGTTCTTAGTGCGAGCACGTTCTATCCTCGTAACATCAATCTTTAGAAAACACAATTTTTTGATTCGACCTATTTTTTTGTGGGATTTTCGGCAACTACTTTTAACTTCCGATGAAGCACGCGCTTTGCTGAGTTTGACGGTCACCTGGAAATGTCGTCAAAGGAATTTCAGGAGAGATTGTGTGATTTCTCAGTCTACATTATTCTCAGCACCCATCCACCATTGATGTTGCCAGGGCCGCTTACAGAAATTTCGGGTCCCTAGGAACAGCAGCTACTGCCCCTATGTTATGTCAATTTGGTAACAGAAGAGCAAGAAAAAAGGTCAAATTTTAATATTTTAAAAACCCAAAAATAGTGCCTGGCCCCTGGGCACTTTCCCCCTCTCGGCGGCCCTGGGTGTTGCCAAAGCGGAAAATGCCTGCAGATGGAACTATTTGAAATGCAGTCGTATTCTAAAAGCAAAGTACCTTGAAGTTTCTTTTCATACCTTCCTGAAAAGTTTAAAACTTCAGAAAGTTTGCCACAAACATTATGGCAATGTTTGGTTAGAACATTTGGTTCTACCTATGTGTGTGAAAAGTTATTTTCTTTTATGAAATCAACAAAACCTTCTCAGAGAACAAGGCCGACTGATCAACACAAAGTCATCTCATCAAAGTCTGCACAGACATACCAAAATATTGTCAGCAAAATGAGGTGTCAAGCCTCAGGACAAAACATTAAAAACAATTGAATAGCAGGGAATAATAAATATAATAAAATAATGCTCAGTTTTGAACTTCTTCAAAAGAGGCTCGTGCGACAAACTCGGTTAATTAGTTGCTATTTCGTTAACGATTATTAACATTTTTCTAGTTCGTCACGTGTTGGTGCTTACTCATCAACACGAACACAGCCAATCAGAAGCTATCGCGATCAACTCAATTGCAAGATCACCTGTCTCTTCTCTTTGACCTTGTCTTGGAGGTCGTTAATCTGTCGGTTCAGGTTGGCTTTCTGCTTGGCCTTCAAGGAACTTTCGTCCACGCTCAGCAGGTCCACAGTCCTTGTGTGGATGTGCAGACATTATCACAATGAAGGCCAACATGTTGTGTTAGTAATTATTATGATATAATTATAAACTCTCGCTCGAACGACTGCGTGGCTCTTTAAAAGAACTCAAATGCAAACCTTGTGAATCGATAGTTGGAAGACGTAAAAAAGACAGCAACAAGCTTTATTAAAGTACTTAATGAATTATTATAAACTAATTAATTACTTGACGGCAAGTTGCTCGAGGACTTGGTTGAGTCTCTCAGTCTCCTTCCTGAGTACTCCTTGTCTCAACTCCATCTTCCAGACCTCGTTCTTCATGGAGCTGATCTCGTCAGCCCACGACAAGTTGCCAAAGGTGGCCTTCATTTCCTTGGCGATGTGGACCTTCTTCTCCCACAGCAGAATCTGCTTCCTTCGTCATCATTTGTTCATCATTTCGAGAAATTATTCAGACATTCAACCATTCAACTTCTGCATTTAAAATTACGTGCTGAGCTTCATTAGAGAAATATTCATTTACTCGATTTCAACCAGTTCTTCGACCATTTGGTTTTTCTTCTTCATTAGGACGTTCAGTTCATCCTGCATCTCCACGAAGTGCTTCTGTTCGTCCTTTGGGATCAAAACAATCGCTCAACACGGCTTTCCTCACAATAAAATAATTCTTGTTAGAACTCCGTTTATTTCACACGAGAATAAAAACAAATTATCAAATTGGATTGAGCCGGATTGACAATTGAAAAATTAATAACTGATCATTTCGTTAATATTAGCAATCATGATGAGGATAGTGATAATATTAACAACTATAATAATAATAATAATAATAATAATAATAATAATAATTTATAGTAATAAATTTATTTAAAAAATTATAAAAGCGTAAATGTAACCGATCTCATTATTAACTTACACGATTGTGAGTCTAAGGTTTCAATGTCCTCCTTTATCGGCTAATTATAAATTAATCAACTTGTATCATTATCATTACCATTAGCTTTCTTACTGTTAACTTAAGGGAACAGCACTAATTAACCCATGGGAAGCCAACCTTGATGATGGCATTGAAGAAGTTGATGGAGAACTTCTGTTCGTTGACGGATGATTCCCTGATGCCCTTCTCCTTGAAGATGAGGGTGTTCATTCGGAAGACCTCAATCTCAGTCTTGCGGCGTTTCCTATCAATCATCAGGCTCTCTCTCTCCTGACTCTCTATCTCACCTGTTTTCGAGAGTATGATGATGATGATGATGATGGTTGATGCCAATATTAAAATCTTAATTAAACAAAAACTAAAGTAAATAACATTATTATTATTATTATTATTATTATTATTATTATTATTATATTATTATGTTATTATGTTATCATGTTATCATGTTATTATGTTATTATATTATTATTATAATATATTATTATATTATTATATTAATTATTATATTATTATATTATTTTATTATATTATATTATTATATTAATTATTATATTATTATATTATTATATTAATTATTATATTATTATATTATTTTATTATATTATATTATTATATTAATTATTATATTATTATATTAATTATTATATTATTATATTATTATATTATATTATTATTATTATTATTATTATTATTATTATTATATTACTATTTAATTAAAGAACAACGAATGAGACAACTACCTTCGATGCGCATCTTCTTAGCCTCCATGAGAACAGCCTCCTGCTTCATCTTGTTGATCTTGTCCTCCTCTGCGTCCCTCTCCTTCATCATGTGGATCAACTCAGCCTGGTCTGCCAGCCAAACCTTCCTCAGCTCGTTTATTTGCATGTTTTCCCTCTCGATCTGGTCGTTCAGGTAGCTCAGCTGCAGCTCGTAGGGGTTGACCTGTCTGCCCTGTAGTAAGTTGGTTTAAAGGTCACAGCAGGTCAGGTGCTCAACAAGAAATTTTCAGGCATCAACGATATCCAATCCATTTACTATCTTAAGCATAGAACCACAGTAACAATAATATTATAATTATTATCATATTATAATTAATTATACTTATTTATTATAATTAATTATTAATTATTAATTATAATTATTATCATATTATAATTAATTATAATAATAATAACAAAAACAACTATCAACAGGAACAACAAGATCTATCGTAGTAGCAAGTACAACGAGAACAAGAAACCCCGGTCAGAGCTAGAAGGCGTTCTATCTTGTTCTGAAGAACAGCCATCTGCGCGTTCTTGTGATTGATGAGAGAGTCAAGTCTATGGGCCTCCTCCTTGCTGGAAGCCATGGCTTTGTCCTTGCTGTGGACCTTCTCGATCAGTTTGCTCAGGAGCTTCTCAACGGTGCTGTTGACGATGATGTGCTTCGAAATGCGCACGAAACTCTTGGCCACGACGTTTTCTTTGGTCACCACCTGCTTCTCCTGCGGCAAGAAGGAGTTGTCGCAGACGTCAACTTGACGTTTTGTTTTGTCGGAACTTGAAGCACTTAAACCAGTCGCCATGGTGAGGTGATGTGATGATGTGATGATGTGATGATGCGGTGATGTGATGATGCGATGATGTGACTAACAAGTGCCTGTTTACTTAACGTCCACTCCACAAATGATTAGGACGTCACTATCAAGCCATTGTACATGGGAATTTATTTTATTTGACTTTCTTGTCTAATAAAAACCATAAAATAAAATATCTGCCCAAAGTAACACAAACATAGCAGCATCAACACAGCGCAACACAGCACACAACACAACACAGAGCAACACATAACACAACATAGAATCGACAACAATCGACATCATTATGTACAATACTTGTAAACCAAGATCTACTCACCATCAGAATCATCTGCTGGTTCAAGGAGCTGAGCTGCTTGTGCAACTTCTGAGAGACTGTGTCCAGGATGACCATCTCCCTGTTCTTCTCTTCGATCTCTTTCTGGAGTTTGTTGCGCTCGACGACATGACGGTCGTATATCTTGGACAGCCTCGAGATCTTGCTCTGGACTTTGAGCCTTTGCTGTGCGAGGAAAGATAGATGCACACAGACGCTGATGGACGAAGGTCCAAGTAACTGCTTTCAAAACTACCGACATCCGAGGGTGTCTCGATGCACCTCCATTTAAGTAGCTTTACATTTTGAAATTAATCTCACATTTTAACTATTTTCATCATCATCATCATCAGATTTATTTATTTATTCATTTCAAAAGTGAGCAGAGGACAAGTGCCTCCTTCCTACCTGCTCGCAAGCTAACAAACAAGAAAGTTTTTTTTATGAGAGGTCTGACTCTAACATGTCATTTGTACAAAAGAAATCGACTGTAGGTTGTCGATGAAACGAGAAAAAGTATTTAGCTCTAAAATCTTCGCAGGTGGCATCATCATCATCATCATCACCATCACCATCCCCATCATCAACAACATCATCAAGCACAAACAGCGGGACACTGGTCGTAATTGTGAAACACGAGCTGTAAAAGCCCATTATTTAAAATATTCGAATATTTTACGTCAACAGAATTTATTCAAAAAGAATTTATAAATCATTATTAAGACTCGCCATAATATATTATTAAATTGTAAATACCAACAAATATTTCAAAATTATAAAATTCAACATTATTTGCAGCATTGTGTAATCACTTAAATGACTTTAATAGATACATTATGAATATTAATGGCAGTAATAATAACGATGACGATGATGATAATAATAATAGTAATAATAATAATAATAATAATAATAATAATAAACAATAAAAATGTTAGTAAAAATTAATTCCAACTTATTCGTCATTCCTGATGCCAGGGTTGGCTTCCTGTAGATGTTGTTCTCCCGAAATCATGGGCTCGTGAATATTTCATGTCGTGGAGAACATCCCAGGTGGAGATGGAGGTGAGATTAAAACCCAATCCTTCATTCTTCCGTCTTTCTTGAGCTTCCAACGTCAACGTCATCATCCTGTGCCTTTTTTTAGAATCACTTTTTCTTTATTTCCAGGTTGAGAAAAATATTCTTGTTTCATGTTTTTTTTTTGTTAAATGAGTGTCCTATTTTCGCTTCTGTATATATGTATATATGTATGTATATGTATATATGTATGATTAAAATGGTCAAATTATTGTGGCATTATCATTATTTACGCATCGAACAAAATATTCACTAAAACATCCATAAATCTAATACTTTTAATTTATTAATAAATTATTAACTTCATAAATCTAATTAACTCTGCATATTTAAAAAAATTAGATTTCGAAAGTATCTTTGTATCTTTGTATGTTTGTTATTGTAGTCCAAATATCAACAGTATCTTTGTATGTTTGCATGTTTGTTATTGTAGTCCAAATATCAACAGTATCTTTGTATGTTTGCATGTTTGTTATTGTAGTCCAAATATCAACAGGGGGTGTAATCATCAGGTCATAAAAATATGAGGACGAGAAAGAAAAGTGGTAACAGAAAGTAATGGTTTCAAATTGGAAATTCCCAGGTAGGTGATTGTAGCTCCAGTTTGACATTTGAAACTACAAAACATTTTATTCTTCTGCTTATGTGCGTGAAGCCTGCAAACTTTTCTTTGAAATAATAAAAAAAAAATCGTGATTAAAGTGTAAAATGCGAATATTGCACAATGATTTAATAATAATAATAATAAGAAGAATAATAATATTAATAATAATAATAATAATAATAATAATAATATTAATATTAATAATAATAATAATAATTACATACGTTGTTGTGTAATTAGTTAACCTTACATACTTTATAGGTAAGCATGGTATTAGCAGGTAATATTAATCAGCCCACCATGAAGACTGACCAGAGGCTCAATGAACCAGTAACTGGATCACACCTAATTTGCATACCCCGGGTTTATTAGAATATATGCATAAATTATTTTAATGATTTTCTGCAGTTTATCAGTTAATAGATGATAATTCCACAGGTGAGTTATTAACTTGTTTTCATTTTTATCTCTTCATTCTTCAATTTTTTTTTTCAATTATTTTTTACCGACTGCAAAAGCCAATTTATTCTTCTGACATTTGCCATCAAGAATCTTTCAGCACGAAAATGTCGTCATGAATTCAATCATAATTTAATTTGCGATAATATCAAATATCAATCGGAATAAATGCGAATATTTGGCGAATCATTTATAAAATATCTTCAACAGGTGCAAACCACACTGTGAAACCCCCACACACATTTCTCAGGACTAAATTCATCGGTCTCACCAACAACGACGACGACGACGATGGCGATGGAAGAGGCAGTTCCGGAGAGAAAGAGTGAAGGTGAAAAAGAGAGGGGATGAGAGGAAGTAAGAAAATAAGGAAGAAGAATAGCGGGGTTATGAATGAAATTGAAGACATCGAAATAGTCGTAACATGGAGAGTAAAATTCAAATATTACTCATAATAAGACACGTTTAATGGGAGGCGACCTATTGACCGGAGAGGGCCGATGGATGGACGAGTGAGTTGACGTAAGGGGGTCTGTTTGGGTCGGAGCAGCTATGGGGGAATTTTGTTCCAGTCGCAAAAGACAAATACACCATTTACAACACCTCAATCACATTCATAGACCTAAACGCCACTATCAATAATGATGCACGGATACTTAGGAGAGGGCTGGGATGTGCATCCCCAGGGGGGGTGACTTGAAAGGGGGGAGGGGGGAGAGGAGTACTGATGACGATGAGGACAGGACGGGAGTCACAAAATGTAATTAATTAACTCAGTCAATTACCGAATGGCGTTGGCAGATTATGAATTTCATGACGATGATGATGACTATGATGACGATGACGATGATGACGATGACGATGATGACGATGACGACGACGACGATGACCATGATGACGACGGCGGCCATGATGGTGTTTTTCTTTGCCAAGAAAGAAAATGAAACTATCGGATTGACATGCAATGCTGGGGTTGAATATTTACGATCTTTGGTGTCTGAGATTCAAAAATTTTCAGAGAAGTCGCTAGAGACAGAGAGAGGGGGAGAAAGAGCCCGACAAATGATTAATGGGCGGAGGAAAAAATGGATGAATGAATAAATGAGTGGTGGGCGGTTGGATTGACGGACGGATGGATGGATGGATGGATGGATGGATGGACGGATGGATGGATGGATGGATGGCTGGACGGACGGATGGATGGACGGATGGATGGATGGATGGATGGATGGCAGGTGATTAATAGACGGGAGGAAAACAGTTGCAAATGAATTGTGGTTTGAAGAACGGTTCGACGGGTAAGACATCATCGTCGTCGTCGTCACCGACACCATCACCATCATCATCATCACCATCACCATCATCATCGTCATCGTCAGCATCACCAACAACAACAAATAATGGCGAAATATTCACTATTCGTGCAAGGCTGTTCAGGAAATTGAGTGGATGAATGATTGAATGAATGAATGAATGATTGATTGAACGAATGAATGAATGAAAGAATTGAACACAATGCAAATACATTGCTGAATCATAAAATCGCTTGCCTCATCTCGTATCTGATACAGGTGGATTATAAGTGGGAAAACTTTCCCCCTCTCGGGGCTGAGTTTCATTCCTTTCGAAATTTGTTGGATACAATCCTCTGGAGGAAACATGCACACACATACGAGAGGACGGATGGATGAATAGATGGATGGCGGATGAATTAATAAATAGATGTATGTACGGATGGATGGATGGATGGATGGATGGATGGATGCTGGATAAATGGCATAGCGACCTAATTACGATGAAGTAGATGACAAAGTTCCAATTCAATGATTCTCACACTCGCCCACGACGACATCAAATCGCTCATCTACAAGGGCTTACCCAACAGGTGCTTGCTCGACGACCACCCTCTCCCTTCTCACCCCCTTTGAAAAAAATGTTCCCCACAATTCTCTTTTCCTCCTCAAGGAAAATGATGTACTCCCCAATAGAGGCAGTTTGCCGTTATTAATGACGATACTGTAATGTATCAACTCCGGAGCGTTCAATCTCAGTCATGCTTCTTAGTTTTACGTTCGTAATACATGGATAAAGAATAATGCCATCCTCAATCTTCTATCGACGACTGACGCCAAACCCATGCCCATCCCCCACCCCCCTCTCGAGCTCCGTCGTCGTAGCAACTGGCATACACAAACCTGAAAGTACCCTGAGTTGTACCATCCTGGAATGTTCCGGTTCGTCCAGCCAGCGCCTCATCCGTCTGAACGTTTCCCGGCCAGACTTCAGTTTGCTCCAGGGCTTAGGGTTGCGTAGGAGGTCGCTGAGCGTACCCTGGCTCCTGCCCAGCACCCTCTCGGCAAAAATGGCCTGAGGTATGCTGTATTTCTTCAGCTCGGCATTCACCTGTGCAGTGAGAGTGCGCATGTAAAAAGTTATTAGTTGGCCTGCAAAGCTTGGTAGAGATAAAAATTGATGGTGATGTGATTAATATCACCAGTGACATCATTAATCAAACAAACAAAACTTTATTGTTGTTGTTATTATTATTGTTATTATTGCTATTATTGCTATTATTATTAATTTTTATTATTATTAAAAATAAAAATTATTATTATTATTATTATTATTATTATTATTATTACTATTACTATTATTGTTATTATTATTATTAAATTGAATATGACATTCAGAATATCACAGGCTAAAATGCATTTTATTCTGCAAGCATTGTATTAATCTGATAATAACCATTCTTTCTGGTCAAAGTTAGGAATTGACTGGTGATGATGATGATGATGATGATGATGATGGTGGTGGTGGTGATGATGATGATGATGGTGGTGGTGATGATGATGATGATGATGATGACGACGACGATGATGAATTTATTAACGTCCATTTCATTACTAAATGATTAGGAGGAGGCAACTAGGAATCGACTAATGACAAAATGTTGGCTCCCAGTTGATGGATTGAGGTGATGATGAATGACTTCGAGGCAAACAGGTTCCTCAGAAATGAAAGTGAATGCAAAGCAATTCTTCCAAAGTCTTCATCGATTTTTTTTAAATGAGAAGGAGCATCAACGAATTTAATGAAATTCCAACATCATTAATCGAAAATTGTCGGCCTAAATAACCATCACGATAATAACCGAGCCTAACGAAATATTTCATGTTCGTTAGAACGTCCTCGACTTGTCTAACCCTCGATGCGATCTCCTTGGTGTTCAATTCTTCCTTGTCGGCGACCCGGATTTTCGATCCGCCGTGACTTTCGCCCGACCCGGTTTTTCCTCCGACCGAAGACCCTGAACACCCGTCGGTGGTGGAGGAGGGCAAATCGTGGTTTGGGGACGTGTGATCGCCCTCGGGAATCTCCGACGAATCCGTCTTGCTTGCATTGAACTTCAAACCCTTGTTCTCCAATCTTATTGCCTCGAGTAGATCTAGAGTGGTTGTTGAGCAACATTGTTGAGTGCTTCTGTTGGTCTGTTGAGCTATTGGAAAACTCGATTGAGTCGTCGAGGAAACAGAACCGGAGAGACAGGCCGACGTCTGGAATTCCGTCTTCAGTAGAAAATTGGCCAGGGCGTCCGCACAATAAACTTCGTTAGATAAAATGTTTCCATTTTCAATGGACGGGAGAACCATGCCCTCGGTGGAAGGCAGGCTGGAATCGTACATGAGACCCTGATCATGATACAGCTGTTGCAAGTGTTGAGTCTGCTGTGGCAACTGTTGAGATTGTTGTTGAATGTGCTGCTGCTGCTGTTGTTGATGAGAGGTGTTGAGCAGTTGAAATTGTTGAAGGTTATCCTGAACAGCATGAGTTTGTTGGTTTTGTTGCTCAAGTTGCTGGGAGAAGAGCTGATTCAATTGTAGAGCTTGCTGCTGCAACATGATTTGTTGCTGCAACTGCTCAGAATCATCAACATTCTCTGCCTCCTCTTCACCCTGAATCAGCTGTTGCTGGATGCGAGAGGACCAAGACTGCTGGACACAGGACTGATGGTTGTGTGTGACAGAAGAGGGAATCAATTCCATTTGAGGCAACAGGTGTGGCAATTGGTGTACCTGATGTTCTTCTCCATAGCTATTCATGTAGAAATCAGTTCCACTAGGCTGAAATTCTGAATTGATGTTTTGAAAGTTGAATTTGTCTGTGTTTTGGTACAACAGAAATGAATTGTCAAGTTCAGCCAGGTTGCCTGCCTCTCCATAGACCTTTTCTGTTGACTGGTCACCAGAGCAAATTTTTTCTGCCAAATTTCCTCCATGGGAATTGAAATCTAAATCTGACAAAACAGAACCATCCAGAGCACCTACTATGGATTGGTTTCCGCTTGGTTTATCCCCATTTTTCACAATTGGAAAGTAAAGTTTCTCTGTGACAGTAGTTATTGGCGGAAGTGGAGTGTTACAGATGGTATCTGGATTGGCATAAACTGAGGAAATAGCTGAGCTGGAGTAGAAATTAGTGGCCATAGCTATGCAGCGATTTTCGCGAAGCATTCACCAATATGTTATATTACTTCCGTATTAAATAGATTATCAACGGTGAAACAACATAATCCATCTCCAAAAATTCGGTACGAAAAGGACAGTGATTGCATAATGTTTTCCTACATTTTCAGTCTAATGCGGTTACTAACATGTCAACTTTTAGCCATTTTTCAAGTCAATTTGTCGAGAGCAATCTCCATCCACTCACACTCCTACCGAAGCAGACTAGGAATGTTTACAATCGCGGTGAGATGCAGGAGACTTTAATCAGAATGCCTCTTTATTCGGCACCTAAGCAGCTGGAAAAAAATATTCTCAAAACTTTTATTAAAAGCTTACCTATTAAATTAATGTTATAGAATGTAGTGGCTATTTCTCTAATCAAACTCTGTATCGTTATCGTTCTCTGGGTTGGGAGAAATAAAGTTATGAAAGACTGAATATTTGAGACCCGGTCGAAGCCGATTCCAGAACGTTAACGTATTTGTAAATGACCTACTCTTTATTCACCTTACTATCTTCTTCCACTCTTTCTGACTTAACCAAGTCTTGTTCATAACAAACTCCAAAGGTCACTGCCTCAGAAATATTCCATGACCTCGAATCACAACATTAGAGTCAAGCACAAAATAAACTATCACTGAAGCTTTCGACGATTCGTATAATGGATGCTGTAACGAATCATTCGAAATGAATTTAAAATTCAGATACTCTCAAATAAATGCACTGTTACTTTAGAGCTGTGTTTCCAGTTTAATACACCAAAAGAAAACAGCAACTGAGTGTTAATGCACTGTGATGGGCTACAGTCAATAAATGACTCGTGTAAATCCAACATACGAAAAACTGTTATTATGCATCAATTTTACAGGTACTAAAGCATATCTCAGGCAGCTCCTCAGTGACATCAGTTACTAATGTTAATGTCATTTCAGATCCAGTGATATTGAAAAGCACAAACGACCATCATTCAAGTCAACAAGATATAATCGATGCACGTATAAGGCTTCCAGACATCGGATGGCTTCGCTCGCAAAATAGCCGACGCCGCTGAAACTCAATCAGTTAGTCGTGGGCCTGAGTTTTGAGATATTCCTGATAATCCTCTTCATCCATCAGCTTTTTCAACTCACTAGGCTTGTCCAATTTCACCTTGTAAAGCCAACCTGAAAAGAAAATCAGAGATGAAATAGAAGCGTTTTTATGCATTAAACCATAATTTATTCGACGCTACTACAAGTCATGTCAACCTTAGACAGCGTCGCAAATAAAAGGAATCGTTTCAACATTTTAAATTTATTTAAATCTGCTATTATAAAAGGAAATGAAGGCATTCGACCGACTCTTAAACGCCAATAAAATTGCAAGTCAATTTTCAAAGTTATCGGCCGACAAAATCAAATGACCGACAACCTTTATCGTAGCAGGAGCTGTTGATGAGATTCGGGGTTTCCTCAACCTGGTCGTTCTTCTCAACAATCTCCCCTGACACTGGGGCATACACCTCAGAGGCAGCCTTGACACTTTCTAGAGCCCCTACTTCAGCTGGATGAAGAAAAATAGGAATAAGAATAATAAATGAATAACTGATTTATTTGAAATGTTTTTCTTAGGATTAATAACTCTCATTCGTCTCAATGAAAATCAAAATTAGAATCCAGATTTAAAAGACTCAATCATGTGAATTCATAACAATGTTAGTTTAATGGAAATAAAAGCCTAAATGTAATTTTAAAACGTGTTTCAAACTCTTTGCAACGAACATGTGGCTTCGAACGAATCCCCGACTTGTGGGAGTTGAGCGAAAACAATCTCTCCAAGAGACTCCTGCATCCAAAAACATTCAAAGATGAGATACACATTCCAAATTCAATGTAAACATTTAAAACTAAACTGGTGTGCCATTTAAAACATAAAAATCATGTTTACTTAAAACCTATGCCAATAGGTAATGATTTTAAGTGATTTGTAATATTGCCAACCTGGGCATAGTGACTGATACCCACAGTGCCAACATCACCATTTACTGAGACCCATTCGTGCTTGTCAGAATACTTCCTCTCTTCACAAGAGTAAAAAGGTTAATTTAAACATAAGCTATTATTCAATATAAAGTTATAAAGCTAAAACAAGCTGACCACTTCTTTGGAAATTACCTTATCAAACCCCACAATACAACAAAATTTAATTTGTTCAAAAAATGTGTTCTTATGAAATGTCTAAATTTGAATCCTCACCAACTGAATTGTGTCCGTGCTTCGAACTAACTAATGCGGTAGTTGACAGACACTTGATGAAAGATGCTTGGTCCCACAACGCAACTCGTCTCGGACGGATTATTTTTGCAATAATTTGTGGTGCGACACTTTTCGGTAAGCATTGGAACATTTTTAAAGTTAGGTTGGCCATTTTAATGGCAGGTGCTGACAAAACAAGTTGAGATTAAGCTTCTCAATACACCAAAAACCACAAACGAGGCCTAAGCGACCGGCACGACCCAAATACTTAGCGAAGAACTAAAGTCCCCTCGGAAGACACGAGTCAAGGTAAAAGGTGATTGGCGTATTTTGAACTTTGATGAGAGCCAAACAATTAAAGCAGGCAAAAAAACTAAAAAAATTAAACGCACTACGATGATATGCATCTTATATTGCTATTTCTAGATTGCATTAAGCCCAACTTAACGCAGTCGGTCAGTATAATTTTGTTGCATATTAAACAGAAACAGTTTTAATTTATAAATTAAAAATTACATACTCCCAAATTCAAGAATTGTACCATACTGAAAGTACCAAGGTTATTTCAATTTAACAGCCTACTTATGAAATTTCGCAAACCAGGCCTAGATTTGTATATCAATTGCTTTACGTAAACAGCTTTCCTCAACAAAGACGCATAAACGAACATGGTTTGATGCCTAAAATGGCACGATCTGCTGCCTTTACTAACTTGCAATATCTTTTCAACGGATTAGAATCTGAAAGCGGAAACACAATCTTGGAATAGAATAACTTGCCAGTGACATCAGCTCTCCAAATGTTATTTATTTCATCAAATTTTTCGTTTTCATCGACACTTACGTCATCAGCACCAGCCCCCCAAAATCTCAGAAAACGCCGTATCTCCCCAAAAGTTTATCTCCAAAACGCGGTTATTGTGGAATCGTACTAACGAAACGCACACATATCTTATTCACGATTTAGTTAATATATTTCAGGTAATGCTGCATTAAAACACCATTTATTACATAATGGGCGACTAAATTAGACTTAGCAAACAAAAGAGGATTAACAAAAAAAATTAGGTTTGTTGTAAATAAAAAATGTAATGAATGATCTGAAATGCGCAACACTTAAAGCTTAATTATATGAAAAGCCGAATTGTTAAAGGTATCAAGAAAATAGGAAAATGTTCGCAAGACGCAAACCGCACAAAAATAGAACTGGCTCCACCACCGACTTCCAATTGTTGAGTAGCAACCCAAGGAGGAACCGCAGAACCGCCTTTATCATCTTCTGCATTTGGAGCATCATAAGGAATTATAGATAAATTTGAAATAAGCGAACCCTCTCCCAACGAATATACTTTTATAACATTTTTCTTGTGCAATGAGACAAATATCTCCATGATACCATCTCGATCAAGATCTGCTGCTTCAACACCGGTGACCCAGTGAGCATTTTCAATAATCCAGTACACCTGATAATTCCAGTTGTCAACATCTTCACTCTCTGGGAAGAGGTAGCCAGCTGAACCGCAACTGTCTCCCGAGAAGAGTATCCATGGCTTGCCTCCGTATCTTAACAACGAATAAAATATTCGAAATGTCATCAGTAAGCCGCAATCATTCGGGACCATCACTGGACCCGAACCCAATGTGGCACCAACCAATTTCTCGAATATTTCACCTGGCTTCTCATCCTCAGTAGATCTCAGGCGCTAATTCCAATGCCAAACTCCTCTCCAGTTTTAGACACGTGGTTTACCCGACTCCCACCCAGTCTTAAGCTTGCATGTCCCCAAATTTCGCTTGGCTTCTTGATGGCGCTGCAGCGGCTGGCGGCTCAAACTAGGTCGAGATCACGACACCGCTCTAGCGCTCCTTTAACTACATCGACCAAAAGATCTGAGCCTGACTTGAGGCGGTGCTTAATAAAACAACGAACTAATTATTTATTACCCAGAAGAGGGAAGAAACGTTTTCAAAGTATTTGGACAGGTTCCTACTGTTGTAGGCTTGAAACCAGTAGCCAGCTTGATCTCTGTGTAGTTTTCCAGGTTCCTGGACGAACGTGTAATAGATTCAATCTCATTTTAAATAAACCACTGGACTCACGTGAAATGCCCCAACAACGAATATTCACTACGGGTACTTACCCGTGCGTGTTCAACTGCGAAATTTAACGATGTTGATAATCAGTATAAATGCAACTTCTCACCTGAAATCGTTTGAAATTGGGATCTGATAGACCCTTATTTCACCTCTCTTGCTTGCAAGAGACACCAATAAGTCGAGTTTTCCATCTTTATTCAAATCGACCAACTTTATATCCATGAAGGCCTCATCGTTATCGATAACCGAGTTCTTGAGCTAAAGTAAAAGAATTTTACAAGGATGATGCTCAAAATGAGTTCGATTGATTAAACTAGTGAATAAAATTGTGTGTGAGTTTTTATCTTAGCACGAGTGACTGTTTACTAAAATCTTGCCTCTCCATTCACCCGACAATCAATGCTCATCCAAAAGATAACTTTACAATTTAATAACCTCTTCTGGATTTAACCAATCTCCTGGCTTCCCTTCGTTGGTCTCCGTCCACATCAAAATCAAAGATCCTTTCAAATAGTTTGCAATGTACAGAGCATCGAATGAATCCCAAATGTTTTTGTAGAGAGTTATGGGAAAACGGCATGAATCTATTTCAATAATTTCTCCGTCCCACAACTTTGTTTCGTCTTCTATGTTGACTTTGTAAAGCAACAACTCCCACTGAACCGATGGGGAATCTATTCGACATAAAATAAAGATCTTTCAACGCCAAACTACAAAAGGATAAAATAATAAAAATATGTTTTACCTCTCAATGAGCTCACTCGGCAGACTATGAATTTTTCATTGCTCAGCCAAACTGGACTGCCATATTCGTATGCGTAAGACGCGATCGCAGTCGGTTCGGAGGTTATGTCGTAAGATACTGGTTTTGAAAGGTCGCTAATATCGATCACCGTTAACTTTCCGTTTGATTCATTATCCTCAAACTCGCCGTCTGCTACCAGGATTGCAGGGAATCTGAAGATACCGTCTGGTCGAAGTTTTGGATTTTAATCACAATTGATGTTTGACATAAAGAACTTACAATGAACTGTCAGATTCTTACCTGGCACCATTTGTGCCTCTTTTGGGTCACGAAGATCGCCATTTAATACATCCAGATTAAAGCGATGAAAGACGTCTGAGCCAAACACAAGTACAGAACCTTTTCTGGTCATAGTCGAAACCACCACAAAACGATTATTATTCTTTTCAAAGAAGCCCAGCAAACCTGGACTGGGTACATTGATATAACTTTTTTCAACCAGGCTCAACGTCTGATTTCGTACCGTCTGACGGACGACAGCTGCCTGGCACATGGGCAAGGAAAGTCGTTTGAAGTACCAAAGAAAGGAGATGAGGCCTAGATCTAAAAAATATCAATGTTTGTACGTATTTTAATCTTCAATTAGAGAACACAAAAGACGTGTATCGGATACTTACAATTTAGACAGCATTTCATTTCATTTAATTTTCAAGTATATGTAATTCTTACTAACGATGTTTATTTTGAATCCTATATTAATTAAAATTATCTGAGTAGCTTTAGCTTCGTCGGCTTAAAAATCAAACAACAACCGGTCGGAGCCAGAATTCAAAATGTCGGTAAAGGCTAGAAAACTCTTGAATGTTAAAACAGAGATGTATAAAATATTGCAAGCTTAGCAAAAATTAAATAACATTATTTGATTTTATTAAATATTAATAAGTTTTAAAATAAAAAATCCTCATCCAACTTCTTAATTTCATGATTGACACGCTCGAGTTTTGTTAATTAGCCGTAAACTAGAGGACAAATATTATCGAATCACAAAAGTGTCCTCTTCAAGGAGTTCCGCAAGTTTATAGTGAAACATCCTTTATTCCCCAATGGAACATGATCCTCTACAATACTCGGACTCATTATCATTACGAATACATCAGCAGGAAAACGCCAAAGAAATTTTAATACCTCGATCTGACCAGCCCCTGACGGACAAAAGTTCAATACTTTGGTGCAAGTCATTACCTTTCCTCAGACAGAAAACAATTCATTAGGATTGGATTAGCTTCAAAACAATTCCATTAGTCCTAATAATGAAAAAGCTCATAAAGTCCAACAAATTTGCCGATAACAACACCGGTAACTTACCAGGCCCCTACAAAACGAATAGGCCTGTTCTTGTATAGTTAAACACGTCGGGTTTGCCAGAAACAGACTTGCTCAGAAGAAGAAATTTTCATCAATGTGTACAACTTCAATGCTGCTGATTGATTCGTTCGAAATTCGCTGGTACCTGGGATGCCTCCCAGGAAGCAACATGATTAAGTAAAAGTTGTATTAATTTTGCATTAACTCAAGCACAATCATTCTAACGATCGACGTTTTTTTTTTTTTTTTGAGTTTTTGAGTTTTATTGATTTAAACAAACAAGCTGTTATATACAAAGCAAAAGCAATTAAAACGAATTCAAATAAACTCAAAGGGCCAGCCTTAAGGAAGCGCATGCTTCCGCTATCAGACTGATCCAAATAAATCATTATGTACAGTAAGCTTTTACAAAGAGTAATTTACAAAATCATAAACTATACAAGTCCCCGCAATAAATATTGTTTATATGACTTTTTAAATAATAAGTAAAGCAAATTGAAAGGACATGTATTTAATTAAGTTAGATCTTTGATAGATGAAGGTATAGAGGAGTAAAGTCTAGGACCATAACATTGAATCGAGAATAATTTTAAAGTGGACTAGAAAAAGAAGGACTGTATTCATGTACGTTACGTAAAAAATGAGAAGGATTATTGTAGTTATTGCTTGATATAAAAAAGCCAGAGAATATTTTTGGAAGAGAATTGAAATCATATGAAAACATGAAAAGAGCAGTTTGTAAATTACGAATTTGTGATATATTTAGCAGGCTATTGTTAGTGAATGCAGAAACA
>MPNW01000911.1:12421-34616 GCA_011800805.1 Hirudo medicinalis
TTCATTCATTCATCCATTCATTCATTCATTCATTCATTCATTCATCCAATCATTCATTCAATCAATCAATAATTAATTAATTAATTAATTCATTCATTCATTAGCCTGCTTTCGAATTAAGCATTTGTCGGACAATTATTTATTGAATAAAAATTCCATTTTTTTTGTGAAAAAAATCTGCGAATTGTAGAAAAAATTGATGAACACAAAAAGATTTTTTTTCGTTTTCCTGATGATGAAGATGATGATGATGAAGGTGATGATGTAGGTGATGATGAAGGTGATGATGATGATGATGACGACGATGATGATGATGATGCTGCTGATGATGATGATGACGATGAGATGATGATGATGATGATGATGATGATGATGATGATGATGATGATGATGATGATGATGATGATGATTATGATGATGATGATGACAGTGACGCGTGTTGATAACTAAATGGAGGTTAAGATTGTTTACATCCATTTGCAGACCCTCAACTGGTGATGATAACATTCCTGTCAAACAATGTTGCAAGTTCATGATCACGTGTGTGTTGCGTGGATGTGTGGTTGTGTGAGTGAGTGTGTGTGTGATTGTGCGTGAGTGTGTGTGAGTGTGTGTGTGAGTGTGTGTGTGTGAGTGTGTGTGTGAGTGTGAGTGTGATTATGCGTGAGTGTGCGCTTAAAATTACATCACGTCGTCAAGGCACTATAATTACTTTAGACTATTTTCAATGCAACAAATTATGATCTCAGTCGTTGTGAAAATTATGCCGTAATTATGTTTGAAGGCATCGCTTGACCAAAATATTCGTGTGATGAATGTGTATGTGTGTGTGTGTATGTGTGTATGTGTGTGTGTGTGTGTGTGTGTTTGTGTGTTTCTGAAAACAACAAATATATGAAAAACATATTCTGCATTATTTCAGTAAAAATATATTTTTAGACATTTAACGAAAAAATAAAAACAACAAATAGAATTTAACTTGAGATAAGATATTATTATTAATAATTATGAATAATTACTATTATGTTGATTATGTTATATTTATATTATATGTTATTATATTATATAAATAAAAAGTAATTATGTTAATATTATTATGTTGATTATGTTATATTTATATTATTATATTATTATATTATATTTATTTTTGAATCAATGGTAGCAGGATTGTTACTTTTTAGAAACTGCACTCAGTAATCATCCTTCGATGAAATCCAAATAATTTAATTAATTCTGAAACAATTTACTGACTTTCATGTTTAATATTTATTCATATTTGGACTGCATTCATTTGCACGCCATTATCGTCATATTTTATTAATATTTACTTGTTATTATTTGTAATTGTCGTTGTTGCTGTTGCTTGTCGTTGTTGATGATAGCATTGTTGCTGTTGTTGTTGCTGTTGCTGTTGCTGCTGCTGCTGTTGTTGTTGTTGTTGTTGTTGTTGTTGTTGTTGTTGTTGTTGTTGTTGTTGATAGCATTGTTGCTGCTGCTGTTGTTGTTGTTGCTTGTCGTTGTTGATGATAGCATTGTTGCTGTTGTTGCTGTTGTTTTTGTTGCAATAACAATTTAGCGAGTCTGGGAGGAGCAGCACAATGGAGATTGCATAAGTTTCTAATAACAACCTCAGCACAATGGATGGATGAATGATGATCCACTGTTATTCGGTGTTATTAACCCAACTCCATTGTGCTCCTCAGCGTTTCTTTCCATCATCATCATCATCATCATCATCATCGTCGTCGTCGTCGTCGTCGTCGTCATCATTATTAGCAGCACCAGTACTGTCATCAGCGTCATCATCATGATCTTCAGCAGTTTTACCCTATGGCAGATTAAAGACAACCCATAAAATATCATCCATTCCTCCCCAACTTGTCCCCAAAAGTCCCCGCATCCAGATGGTTCCACTCCGACCACTGGAGCGTGACAATCCGTGCACGGACGGAGGTGGACGGAGGCGACATTTTTAAGGGCAGACGACAATGCGCCAAAAATAATCTAATATAGAGTCGAGTTTTTCTCCCAACATCGGTCATGCAGGGTTGGAAGGCGATAGTTCAAAGGTCAGAAGATGTATGCGCCGGCTTGCTGGGGATATTGCAATATTCCTTGTAGACATGCATTTAATTGGGTCGGGGCTTCAGAGGGGTAAGCCCTGTTTGCCCCAACAGGGGGGTGTTTGAGGAGGTTGAAAAGAATCTGTTCCTATGGTACATTACTATGGCTGCTGCTGCTGCTGATGATGAACACGATGACGACGACGATGATGATGATGATGATAACGATGACGATGATGGCGGTCGGCTGACCCAAAAGATTATAACGTTTATTTGAATGCTATTAATGTCAGTCACATGCCTGCACATGGCGATGATAATTGTGATAATAATGGTGGTTACGATGATTATGATGACGACGACGACGACAATGATGATGACGATGACTATGATGATGATGACGACGATGATGACGATGACGATGACGATGATGATGCTGTTGATGATGATGAGCAAACGAAGAATGGAAAAGCAGATCGACTCAAAGAGCGCTGCCTGCAAACAGATGTTTTAATAATGAGAAGCATAGCAACTAAAACAACAATGACTATAGATCGACATATCGTATCGTATCGTATCGTCATCTCCAAAATGGTCTTCATCGTCGTCATCATCGTCGTCGTCATCATCATCATCATCATCGTCGTCTTCGTCGTCGTCATCATCATCATCATCATCATCGTCGTCGTCGTCGTCGTTGTCATCATCGTCGTCGTCATCGTCATCATCATCACCATCATCATCATCATCATCATCATCATCATCATCATCATCATCGTCGTCGTCTTCGTCGTCGTCATCATCATCATCATCGTCATCATCATCGTCGTCGTCACCGCCATCATCGTGGTCATCATCGTCATCTTCTTCATCACCGAAAGTTGATTCATCATCAACAATTGGCTCAAAGGAACTACACCGCAATTTAAGCATCAAAAGCCGACTTAATCTCAATCCCTCTCACCATCCCCAACATGTAATCATCATCTCTCATCGCCATCTTTACCCCCCCATTGAAGATGATGATGACGATGACGACGACGATGATGATGATAATGACGATGATGATGATGATGATGATGATGGTTAATATTAAGGGTGGATACGTTGCACGATGTTGACGTCCAAGATGACGATAACGGTGGAGGCAACAAATATCATCACAGGTAACATCATCATCATCATCATCGTCGTCGTCATCATCATCATCATCACCACCATCACCATCACTGTCCATCCACCCACTCATCGTTGGCAAACCCATGGAAAGCCGAAAGTCCCGAAAATGGCCTTTGACCTTGCTCCATGAAAGCATAAACCACGTTCCACGATGCCGAGCACCACTCGAGCTGACCAAAGATCATAAATAGCGCCTCTTCGGCGCTACGGAGAGCGTTAATAGCTGTTGCCATGGAAATACAAACGATCCTGGAAACGAGGTCCCGTGACCGGAAGTGGGTTTCGGCAGAAAAAGTGACTCTTTCCAGGTGTGCTGAATAATGAATGCATTTGTAATTAACAACTGGAAATGGGCTGGAAGCTGTTTAAGCCCTCCATCTCCTTGTTCTGCTCTCTATCTTTCTAGTTAGGATCTCTATTACTTTGTTGTATTGTGTTGTGCTGCGTTGTTTTGTATTGTGTTGTATTGTATTGTATTGTATTGTATTGTATTGTACTGTATTGTATTGTGTTGTGTTGTATTGTGCTTTATTGTATTGCATTGTGCTGCATTGTGTTCTATTGTACTGTGTTACGTTGTGTTGTATTCTATTCGAAGCATGGTAGTTGTATAATATTTAATTGCCTCTATGTTATTAATATTATTATCATCATCATCATTATCATCATTATCATTATTATTATTATTATTATTATTATTATTATTATTATTATTATTATTATTAAATAATTATATATTTATCTCATGTCAGATGCGTGGTCCAGATATCTGTGCCGCTTCTGTCGTCAGTCGCAGGGAAATGGAGAGAACATCCACCCGCACATCCATCACTCCAGTCACTACCTTGATCACTATCATCCTCTACCATGTCACGATATGTTGTTATCGTTATTATTATTATTATTATTATTATTATTACTATTATTATTGTTGTTGTTATTGTTATTATTATTATCATTAATAATATTATTATTGTTGTTGTTGTTGTTGTTATTATTATCATTAATAATATTATTATTGTTGTCATTATTATTGGTATTATCATATTTTCAAACATTTTTATTCCCCCAACGATCCCCTATTACTAGTATTACAACAACCAACAACTACTTCTCAGACAACCGCCCAATTCCACCAATACCCCCCCAACTTAAAATCCACAGACCCTGACCCCCATCCTCCCCAAGGCCATTACCCCAGGAGGCGTGAGAATTAAGTAACTTTCATTTTAAGTCTTGTGCGGAGGTTTGAGCGGAGGACTTGACGAAACCCGATCCTGCATCAACAGTATCGTCTCATTTCGTTCTCAGCAGATTTTTGGGGAATCAAAACCAAATTTGGGAGAGTTAAAGAGAGAGTTTAGGGGGTGGTTGGTTGGGGGTGGTGCGCGGGCGACGAGGGCGTTAGGTGGATTTTGGACGTATTAACGAGGTTTTAAAGTGTAGGTTTTGACGGCTGTCAGTATTTCAACAATTCCACGCTAATCGAAATGACAGCTCCTCGTTAAGTCGACGAACCGGACAACTACGCACAACTACGATTCACCAACAACAGCAGCAGAGGATAAACTCGGTCGACTCACGACAACTCAAACAACGACACGATCTTCCCAGCACATCATCAACAACAACATGATCAACAACAACATCAACAAAAACAATAAATTCGACGACCGCAAACAAACTATTACAACAACAATCAGACAGCCTACAACTCCGGACCCTATAGTGCCAATCATCCCAGCAATCATTCCAGGTATCCACATTGAATCCAGACGATCAATGGACTCCTAATCGTTTGGCGGGAATTAAGTGCAATTGGAGACGATGACGTCTGCTTGGATGACGACGGCTGGCACGGTCCGCGTGGCTGGGAGCGTAGTTCTATCGCTAATGACGATTTCCAGCCATAAATGAAGAAGGATCCATCCACGTATACGTTGAGGGAAAGGGACAAATGCAAAAGAAGACTGAGAGGAGGAACCACCGAGACTAAGAAGGAGACAAAAGGACCGACGACGAGTGCTTGTAATAAATGCTACGTAGGTATTAAGGGCGTGATGGATGACGCTAAGTTGAGTCTCTCCGTCTGATGACAAATGTCCTGGCAGAGAGGTATGATGGTCTCCAATCATTTAGAGATGTCATTATTAATAAGCAGACGTCTCCATTTGAGTACCGGGACGGGTGGATGGAGGCTAGTGGCGCCCCGCGCTCTCCCTTATAACTATCTCTCAAATTACATTTATATATATATATATTTTTCTTAATACCAACATCCCTCTTCTCTAATGTTCAATCGGAGCACACCTGGTAGAGAGTGTAGCATAACTTTGAAGCACTAAGCAGCAAATGGATGGATGGATGGATGGATGGATGGATGGATGGATGGATGAATGATTGGATGGATGGTTGGATGGATGGATGGATAGTCTTTTCCACTGGCAGTACAACGCCACATGACAAACCTCTCAAATTAGCCACTCAGACATCCTTTAATCCACCACTTAAAAACCACAAGGACCAGATTTGGATCACCCCATCCGTTGGTCATTCCACCCAAATGGACTTAACAGACCTACCTACTCGTAGTTCAAAGGTCACCAGGTCTCTTGGAAGGGAAAGGTCAAGGTCTTATTCAGTAGTCCAGGTTAGGAAGAGCTCGAGTTACAGGAAATGACTGCTAAAGGCTGATAAGGAAACTCGTTCACGTCGTTATTCATATTTTTAATATTATTATATTATTATTATAATTATTATTTTTATTATTATAAATAATTGTAGTTATAATTAATTGGCATACTCGTTGTCAAGATTCTGGAATATTATCTTTAAGTAATGGTCTTCTGGCCAAGATTTACTTAGATTCAAGTAATAATTCGAAATAACAAAACGGGATGGATGGATGGATGGATGGGTGGATGGATGGGTGGATGGATAGATGGGTGGATGGATGGATCGATGGATTCACTTTCTACAGAGAATAAAAACAACAAACAACAACAACAATAACAATAATAATGGCAATACATTTTCTACCATTACTCTTTATTACAAACACAATTTTTTTTATTAATAATGAAAGCCTTAAAAAAAATCTTTTTTCCGCAATCAATGTGTCCGCCACTTGCAACGACATCAATTTTAATTTCAAAACCAGGTATCGATCGTCTCCATCATTTCCACCTCGAGTGAAATTGATTACCTTTATTACTATTTTTATTATTGTTATTATTATTATTATTATTATTATTATTATTTATTGTTATTCTTATTTATTGTTATTATTATTATTATTTATTATTATTGTTGTTAATATTATTATTACTGTTATTCTTCTTTATTATTATTATTATTATTTATTATTATTATTATTGTTATTATTATTATTATTATTATTATTATTATTATTATAAATTATTCACTCCTTCATAATTTGTCCCTGCTCGATTAAATTCAATAGTCTGCGCCTCCACATCTTAATTTACTGGATGGGATCTTCATCAGGAATTGAAGGGGATGACAGAGGTGGGCACGAGATCGGGTGGGGCACTCACCATTCGCACCATCTTCCATACCCCATTCACCTGAACCTTTCCACCTACAAGGTGGTGCCCTCATTCTCTCAAAACTTACCACCCAGTCTGATTTATCATCTCATTCTCTTCAATTAATTGGTCCCATTACCTCATCCCGTGTTCTCCATTTTTCACATCCAATAATATACAATAGTCCAATAGCGCTTCCCCATTCTGGGGTCCCATCCGACCCACCCTTTCCTTTCCAGGGGGTTTTCGTGATGCGTCAGACGGCAGGTCTCCCGGTCTTTCATTAGCAGAGACGAGACGGACTGTTTATTCTGTTATCGATTCAGAATGGGCCCAGTCACTCGCCCTATTGGGAGACGTGCAGTCAGAGATAAAGGATAGATAGATGGATGGATGGATGGGTGGGTAGATGGATGGACGGACGGGAGGGTGAATGGATGCATGTATGGGTGAATAGATAGATGGATGGATGGATGAATAAATAGATGGATGGTTGGATGGATAGATGGATGGATCTGGAGGTCCTGTGGCGCTTATGTAAGAAGTGTTTTCCACGTGCTTCTGTGTTGATGGGCTTGTTTTTTATTAATTATTATTATTATTAATTATAGGTAGTGATTGTAATTAATAAATTATAACAATAAAAAAAAATATTAATGACAACAAAATCTCAACCAACAATCACCATCACCAGCCACCCGCGTGCAATCGTGTCCCCACAATATTCGGCCACTTTTTTCTTCCTATTGCAATAAATTGCCGAGAAAATGATGGACGACTCAACCATAATTCTTTCCGACGAAAAATGGAAGAAAGTCGGAGAAATTAGACATCACGAGAGAATTAACAACATAAAATATGGTGCAAGATGGCGGTGACTGTCATGGATGGTTGGGTAGTGGATGGGGAGGTGATGACGTAAAGAGGTGGGGAGGATATGGGGAAAGTGTATGGGGGGGGGGATAGTGGCGAAAGGAGGGAGAGTGTATGGGGGGATAGTGGCAAAAAGAGAAGAGGGAGGTGAGGTGAGGTGGAAACAAGATGGATTGATTGAAGATTAAAGAGATTAAATCCATAAAGATTAAAAAGTAGTTGAAAGAGCCAACCTGTAATTTGATAGAGATCTAATTAAAATTTAGAGATTTTGTAATAATAATAACAATAATAATAAGGGATTATTTTAAAGAATTTTATTAAAAAGAAAAATTCAATACAATCTTATTTACTTTAAAAGTACTTATAAATGCCATAAAAGAATTTATAATCTGAAAAAAAATGATCAACGAATGCAAATCATAAAACGAACCGCAGACGGGATCTCCGAGTGTGACACCGTCTCCCGCCAAATGACGAATCGTCTGATCAGAAGGAAACCAGAGAGAGAGATACAAAGAGATACAGAGAGATACAAAGAGAGATACAGGGATACAAAGAGAGATGGAACGAGACAGAGAAAGTCTCAAGTCCTTTGAGTCACAGGGAATGGAAAATATCAAAGACAAGATTTCCTCCATGATTTACGACTGTAATGACGTCATGAGTGGAAAGCCTGCGTTCAAAACCCGAAAAAAACTCCCGGTGGCAGATATACGAGTGGGTTGAAATCCTGGCCGGGACGTGCCCGCGGACTTAGAGGGATGACCGTAGGGTATGACGAATGGAGATGACACGGATGAAAGAACGTGACGTGTCCATTAGGCTGATGTAATGTAACGCTTATGATCGATATATCGAATACTGTAAATGCTCTGTCGTCTGCCTGACGATGAAATATGGCGCGCTCGAATTTCTGGGATGAAGCCGATGATTATTTTCCGTGGGTGGCATGGGTGGGGTTAAATACCCCCGGGGAGGTGGGAAGTGGGAGATGGGGAGGGGGGTGGTTTGTAAGGGTTTGTTTCGTGTGGTTTGTACGGTATTTTGTGGAACAATCTGGCAATCAGGAGTGATTATGATTTTTTTTTTATAATGAAAAATGAATGACTGACTTTAGATAACATTTTATAAGAATTGTTTTATTTTTCAAATAATGTCGTGAAAATTCAAAATTATTACCACTCAAATTAATCAACGCGAAACGGTTACAAGCAAGCAATTTAACCAGGTGTCTGAACGTCGTAACAGGTAACAATTACTTTCAGTTCAGGTAGGCAAAATCTCAAAACAGGTGAGTGATTTCGGAAAGTCCCCGTAAGATCACATGAGTTTTTATCCTCATTCGTCTCACAAATTGGAAGATAATTCGACCATCGGACAGTAATAAGCCATGAATCTAACAGATGCAAAAAAAAGTCTTGGGATCGATGGAATACAAATGAAGGAATGAACGAGGGGAGATGTTGATGAGAACGGAGAGAGTGAAAGGGAGTAGAGTAGGGATGAAAAGAGAGAAGATGTCAGACAGAGAGGATGCTGAGTAGCAGCCATTCGTCATCAGATGCTTTTAATTCATTAATTTCTTAACTTCCCTGTCTTGGCGCGTTTCCTTTTCTTTAATTTGGTTTTCCATCATCGTGGAAAGACTGGATCAGAAATGGACGACCAGCCTCGTGAATGCACGTCTCGTGTTACCTTTGGTTATTTTTGCTGACCGGACGATGCTTTATCCACTCCTCCTCATCCATCATCGACTTCCTTGTCCGCTCCGCTGGACTGGTCGCTTTTCCAGTCTCACTTATGATGGACTTGTCTCCATGCTTTGGTGATTCACCCACTCAATGTGGAAATGGATGGATGGTTGTATGAATGGATTTGTAGGTGGATGGATGGATGGATTGGTAGATGGATGGATGGATGCTTGGATGGATAGATTATTGGTTAAATGAGGAGTACTTACATGGAAGGTTGGACAGATGGGCATATGGATGGCAGGATAGAGGATGAATAATTGACGGATGGATGTATGGTTGGGTATATGGATGGATGGATGGATGGATGGATGGATGGGTACATAGATGGATGGATGGGTGCAGAGATAGATGGATGGGTGGATAGAATGGAAATCGTGGGCGGGATTTGGATGGGTTCAAGGATTGAATTTGTTGTGCAAATTGATTGTTGCCAACGTGTCGAGTTGATCAGTTCTGATCGGCTAAAACCAGATGTGCACAAAATGACTGCGAATGAAAAGTTGTGTTTTCAAACTGTCTGAGATGAGGTGTTGTTTGTTGGAAATTCAGAAAACAATACAAAACAATGATACTTTTTTTTTATACATGGCCAATATACATTTCCAGGAAGTTTGAAGCACGTGATGGAGAATTTAGAGTCTCATTCGTTCTTCTAAATTTGAAAATGGCGAACTGGCGAACAGGTGGGCCGTATGGGTTACGTTCCTGCACACGGCGGTAATGGCAACAGTCGTAATGTGTCGCGTTCGAAACCCACCCTCACTGTCGCAAGCCCTTGGAACGGAGCGCTATATAAATGGCTGACAAGAAGCGCCGCTGACGCTATGCATATGGCGCTATATAAATGAAGAACTTTTATATTTTACATGTACGGAGGTCGTCGGAAATCCTTTATAATAATGAAGGTGTATGGTAACCTAAAATGCTATTGTTATTACGTAATAATGACGTTGATGATGATCATGATAATAATAATAATAATAATAATAATAATAATGATAATAATAATAATGATAATAATATTATTATATTCGAAAATAATTTTAAAAACGTCTAATCTCAATTGTAAAAACAGGACATCACTTCTATCAGCATCAGTCTCAAGATGGGAATAAATACAAGAAAACCAAGTTCACAGAATTATGATCACTATTGTTGTTGTTGTTGTTGTTGTTATTGATGCTGTTTCTGATGTTATTATTATTACTACTGTTGTTGTTGTTGTTGTTAATTATGTTTCTGATGTTATTACTATTACTACTGTTGTTGTTGTTGGTGTTGGTGTTGTCACTGTTGTTACTATTGTTGTGGTTAACATTATTGTTATTGTTGTTGTTGTTAATTTAAATTGTAATCATTCTTGTTGCTGTTATTTTTATTGTTTCTGTTGTTCTGCAATTTCTTAAATATTTATAATGAATGTCAATAACTTAACATTACTAAACAAATCGTGAATAAAAACTCATTAATAACCAAATAATTAACTGAGAATCAAAGTTTACGAAAAGAACAAAACAACAGCAAAAGAATCTCTTACTAACAGGCCACCATCCCTGGTCATGGTGAAGCCATAAAGGGGCTGAGTGACCACAGTGACCTTCACCCCTATTATAGAACTTCCGTCAGAGGTCACCACCTTTCCTCTCACCACCGAGACCTGGCTGTGAATGACTCTAATTTGAGACCATTTTCAAATCATAATACCTTAAAGTTCCCCTTAAAATGATTTCCTGCAGATAAAATATTTTGATTATTAACATCATCTGAAATTATAATTTCGAGAACAATTTGTAATCATTAAGGAGCATTAAAAATATAATTGAGCTGAAAAATGGAAGCCATTAAAGTCTCTAATGACGTCAATGTGGAATGTTAATGTTTGATAAATCAGAAACTAATGTCTGGAGTTCATCAGGTGCAGGGAGAGAAGGAAGTTTCGCAATGTTTTGACGTCGAAACAAATGCTCCATTTGTGCAACTTCCGGTGTGAAAGTCATTCACTCGGAGCCATTTATGTAGCGCACGTTTGAGAGAAGAAGTGGAAGACAAAAAGACACACACCTGGAATTGAACGAGCTCGTCGTCGCATAGATCTGAACGCTGTTTTCCTCGACCAAGAACTTCATCCTCTCATAAAACGGTGATGAACTGCTTGCCGGCTGTTTCCGCAGCAGGATTTCGATGGGGTTTGGGACGGTGGCACACAGGGGACTCTCTTTGCACGAAGCATCCACACAACAATCTGGGTCTTGGCAGTCTTTCAGAGTGTCTGAAAGTGTCCTCGCATTCGTTATCATCGTCGTCCTCATCGTCGTCTGATATTATTCTGAATATTTGCTGCTCCAAATTTCTTTCTGAACGTTTATTAGAACATCGTCGATGAAAATGATTCCGGAAAAGCGTTGTTTGCTTTGCGTGTTTAATTCAAAGAAAATGAGATTCGCAAGCAGGAACTGAGTAGGAACTGCTTCCACGTGAAAAGAATTTCAGATAAAAATAATAAAAAATAATTGCAAACATATCTAGAAATGTAATTAGAAATATATTTACACGAACAATTACGAACTACGTCGTGTTATTTTGCAAGACCACCGAGGTCGTCGAGTACCTACCGTTGTCGTCGTCGTCGTTGTTGGAGCAGTGCGTCT
The DNA here is from genome assembly GCA_011800805.1 of Hirudo medicinalis. Lineage (NCBI taxonomy): Eukaryota > Metazoa > Annelida > Clitellata > Hirudinida > Hirudinidae > Hirudo > Hirudo medicinalis. The sequence goes on from MPNW01000911.1 coordinate 24,490, forward strand.
CCATGGAGACAGCGCAGTGCACGCCCTTGTAACCATGACGACAGACACACTTCCAAGAATCCAGCACCTTCTCGCACGATCCTTTACCATGGCAACCATTGAAGCATCCATCTGTGATGATGTTGACATGCATTAAGTGATAATTAATTGATGATATTATCGGTGTTTGTATATTGGAATAAATAGATCTGTTACTATCATTATTATCATCGCCATCATCATCGTCAACGAATGCCGTCGCCGTCATCATCATCATCATCATCATCGTCGTTGTTGTTGTTGTTATTATTATTATTATGACCCAGAACTTAAATTGAATAAATATTTATAATTATTATGCAGGACTTAAAATTTAAAACGTAATTTAACGGTACAAATAATTAAAAACCAACTCAGCGTGCAGTGCTTTCCGTTCCACCCCTTTTCACAGACGCAGGTTCCATTGTGGCAATCCCCGTGTTCAGCACACCTGGTCGAACACCTGAGCAGGTTGCATGTTTCTCCTTGCCACCCATCAAGACACTCGCACTCCCCCTCCGCACAGTGACCATTTAAGCAGCTTTTGTGGCAGATTTCTGGACAATAAAGTGTGGAAATAAATTTAAATTTAATTCAGTCGACGTTAAAAATTAACATTTGACTTAATTCAATTAACAACCTATTTGTTGTTGGCTTGATGAAATTATTGATTAATTTGCAAAATTAATGAAAATTTTAGTCGCAAACACATCATGTCCTCTTCATCATCATTCACTTTTCTGCTATGCAAAGGCATAATGTCGATATCACCAACATCATCGCCATCGTCATCAGATTTCAACATGGCGCCCATGGAAATAATAATAATAAAAAAAAAATAATAATGATGAGGCTGATGATGAAGAAGAAGAAGATGATGTTGATGGTGAAGAAGAAGAAGAAGATGATGATGATGTTGATGGTGAAGAAGGATGCCGCTTTGGAATTTTTAATAAACACCTCTCGGAAATATTTAAACGTTGAGAACTTTCTGAGGTTTTTAACAACTTGTGACATCCATCCAAAACATTCAACAACTTGTGACATCCATCCAAAACATTCAACAACTTGTGACATCCATCCAAAACATTCAACAACTTGTGACATCCATCCAAAACATTCAACAACTTGTGACATCAATCCAAAACATTCAACAACTTGTGACATCCATCCAAAACATTCAACAACTTGTGACATCCATCCAAAACATGAAGGGGTGATTCGCAGTTCGTTAATTATTCAAGAAAGCCTGTATTTTATGTGTATTTTTGAGCGTGTATTTTAGGTGATGATAATGATGATAAATATTGTTGTGGTTGTTATTGTTGTAAATATTTCTTTTTCCTTCTTGCCACAAAGGAAGAATTCTTATTCTCTTCAGAAAACTCGATGTTGGTTGCCATCAGTTTTTGTCGAAAAAGAATCGATTCATCTTTGTGCATTGCCGAGCTGCATTTCAATGTAAGTGTAACGTATTGTAATGCCCTGCGATGTCATTGTATTGAATTGTAATACAATGCGCGATTCACTGCATTGAGCAGAGGAACAATTCATTGTTGAGGAAGTCTTTGTAATCACCATGGCGCCTCAGTCTGCAAGCTCCTTGCAAATATTTTTTATTTTACAAATTTTCCTCTTAATAATGAAGACGACGATTATTACAGTAACAAAAAAAATATTATGATTACTTTAATAATATTAATACAGAAATTAATAATATATTATAAAATTTCTATTCCGTGTGCTTCTAAATGACAATAAGGAATAATAATATTATCATATAATATATGTCTCCACATTATATCCAATATTATCTCCCAAATATGTAATCATTATAAAACTCTCCAAAATATGTAATCATTACATCACTCTCCCAAATATGTAATCATTACATTACTCCCCCAAATATGTAATCATTACATCACTCTCCCAAATATGTAATCATTATAAAACTCTCCAAAATATGTAATCATTATAAAACTCTCCAAAATATGTAATCATGTAATTATCATTACATCACTCTCCAAAATATTATCGTCCTTTTGAACACTTAAAAGTCATGTTTTTTGTTCTTTCTCGACAAAAAGGTTAAAATATTTATTTTTTAATAAATCTGTATTTAACTATTTAAAAATGTCCAACAGATGACGTGAATTAATGAATAATCGATCAATAATGTAGAATTCGTTGTCGTTATTATTAAAAACTTGAAATATAAATTATTTTGTAGGTATTGTCAAATTATTCCTTGAACATCATTCATCTTCATCCTCACAACGGGGACTTCCCTAAGAGTTTAATACTTCTCCTCTTATCATCCACAAACAATCCCTTTCGATGTTTGACAATCATGGGACATAAATCAACCTCGAATTGGAACTGCACATAATCACATAATCACATAATAACATTGAAACTTAATAACATAACAGCACAACTCCACAACGACATAATGACACATAAACGCACTTTATCCATCATCAACGTGTTTGCAAACCAACTGCTTTAGGCGTCTCTGAACACTAACGACAACAACAACAACACACCAACAACAAAACCAGCAACACCACTACGAACAACAAAATAAAACAACAGCAACAGCAACAGCAACAAAAGCATCTCGTCCAAAGTGGAAGCATTTGTTCCTCATTGTTGGATGCAAATGGAGCGTGATTCACGAAGAAAATGTGACAACGATTTACAGATGCTTTTACAGGAAAAAAGGAATTTTCAAGTTATTCCTGAATAATTGAAATCAATAGCATTAATTTCAATTAATTTCAATTAATTTCTCATAATAATTTCTTAATTTAATGATTTAAATCTCATTTCGTCAAAATTCTTATTCGAAGGTTAGGGAAAGATAATAATTTTCTGGTGTAATATCTTATCAACAATTATCATTATTAAGGATTATATTATTAATATTTTAATTATAATTATTACTATCACAGTTATTACATTATTTATCAGTGTCTTTACCGTCATCGTCATCGTCATCATCGTCATCATCACCACCATCATCATCATCATCATCATCATCATCATCATCATCATTATTATTGACATTATTTTTATCATTAATATTTTATTATTATTATTATTATTATTATTATTATTTTCAAATACATTTTCGAATAAAAAATTCAAGAATAAACCTTTTAATCAAGGCAAACAATCTCCTGAGAAAGATTGTTAAACAAGGAGCTCATTGTTTTGGAGGAGAAAATGAAGTTCTGACACGAGTTTTGAACAAGTCATGATAAATGACAAGGTCAGTGTTGTCATGAGGCTGATAACACGGTCGGGTGATAACGACGACGGCGATGATGATGATGATGATGAATATGGTGGTTATAATGATGTTTCTGATGGTTATAAGGATGATTATGTTGATAGTGCATGTGGTGATGATGATGATGATGATGATGATGATGATGATGACGATGATGATGACGACGACGACGACGATGGTGATGAAATGAATGTTTACCTTCAGAGCAGTTTTCTCCAGAAAATCCCGGGGAGCACATGCATTCGCCATTCAAACAAATTCCACGCCCCCCTCCACACGTGACGTCACGACAAGATGATGATGATGATGATGATGATGGTGATGATGATAATGATGAGGATGGTCGAGGAGACATGAAGTGTGAAGGGTCTCCTGACATTGATGGCAATGAAGTCGAAAGTGGTGGTGCTGATAATGAGGGAGACGATGATGGTGATGATGACGACGCTGGTGGTGAAGACAACGTGGATGGTGATAACGACGCCATGGATGGGGCACAAGAAATGTCTCGTTTCTCTGAACAGGAACCTGGACAAGTCGCTGTAATTGAATAAAAATTCAATTAATTAAACCAAATTTTAAAGAATTTCATTGCTAATTGTTTGATTTTATTTCAAATACATGCAAAATAATGTTAAATAATTATTCTGCTGATTAATAACGTCTAATAACATTAGAATTTATAATAAATTAGAATTTATAATAAATTAGAATTTATTTAAAATGGACATAAACCAATAACCTTCATCTAAATCAAATTGTTTTTAATAATGTCCAATCATAAAGCAAATATTCAACTTCACATTTGATAATATTTATTGGAACAAATAAGCTGCTAATTGAAGTAATATTTTCAATATTTTAAACTTTCAATCCTTGAAATATAAACATTTATTACTAAATTTAGTCCAATCATTCATTTGTCACTTTGCGCAATTTAATTTCACACATTAAATCTACATTGTTTCTAAATGTTTATAATAATAATAACAACAACAATAATAATAATAATAATAATAATAATAATAATAATAATAATATTAATAATAATAGTAAAATTCTTACTCTTGCCACAGTCAACACCTTGGAATCCTCTGAGGCACAAACACCTCCCTGCCACACAAAGTCCTCTGCTTCGACAATTCAGAGGACATTTGGATGTTGTTGAATTTGCTTAACAACAATTTAATCAAAATTAATCTGAATATTGTATTTGATTAATTAGTTAATTGAATAGTAAATGTCATAATGGTTTTTCGTAAAAAATGTGTAATAATAAGTAAGAACAATAATGTTAATAAGTTAATGAAATTATTAGCAATATCGATAATAAATAAGATTAATAATATTAATAAATTAATGAATGACAATAATAACATCAATTCTTAGTAATATCAATAATATCAGTAACAAGGTAAACGAAGAAACTCTACCAATTGGTGACAATAAAGTTTAACCACTGACAAATTTTGATGTTGATTTACTAAAATCAAATGACGAATGAAATTAATTATGAAATAAATAAATTAAAATTATGAAATAAATAAATTAAAATTATGAAATAAATAAATTAAAATTATGAAATAAATAAATTAAAATTAACGATTTCAGACTTTTAATCCGTGCATGAATGGAGAGCTGAAGATCTTGAGTTGCGTCGTTGTACAGGGAAATGTACCACAGTCCAGAGTGCAGAATGTCCATGAATGCAGTCGAAGGGTTCTAAAAATATTAAAATTTAAAAATATAAAAATATTAAAATATAAAAATTTGCTGAAAATATAAATTTGGAAGCAGTTGAGTTTATTTACGATTCTTTGACAACATTGGGAAAATAAATATTTAAATATTTATTAAGGAATTGTTTGAAATATCAGCAAATATTGGCCATAATAATGTTCCGTAATAATTTTCGGCAACTAGATATGAATTTATAATTTATGCGATGACATCATAATATCAACAATGACGTCGTCATCATCATCATAGTTGTACTTGGTGTTTTTGATGATGGTGATGATATTATTTTCAATTACAATATCTTGTAATTTGTATATAATAAAGTATAAATTGATAATTCATAATTATAAATTGATGACTCATAAGTATAAATTGATGACTCATAAGTATAAATTGATGACTCATAAGTATAAATTGATGACTCATAAGTATAAATTGATGACTCATAAGTATAAATTGATGACGCAAAATTATGAATTAGTGTCGACTGTCAAAAGGCTCGAAAGTTTTAATTTTTACCGCCTTTTCCGTTAGTGATCGTTTCCTGCGTTCGTGTCTTTTCGAAGTTGCAGCGTGAAAGGAATTGGGTTTTAATCTTCTGTCATCCTCGTCGTCTTCATCAGCAGTTCGTTCGTTATACTTTGTGACTCCATCGCTTCGCATCATATCGGATTTAAGGAGGCCGGCATCACGTGACTGATCGAATTTTAATCGAAGTTGACTTTTAACTTTCCTTCCTGTCTGTTGGACACTGATGATCCTTGATTTGTTGTGCTGAGACGACGAAGAGGACCTCTGCCTGCTTATCCTAGTGCCTTTGTCCTTCTCCTCGTCTCTTTTCCTGTCTGCGTGACTCATTTCAGAGTTGAAGCTGTTGACCGAAAGATGCGCGGAAGTATCGACTTCGGAATCTTCTGATTGGTTGCCTCTCGTCACGTGACGTCGTCGTAAAATCACGTGACGAGAGTCGTGAAGCACGTGAGTGGGCGGGAGGTTCCTCCTGAGATACACGGCCAGCATGACACTGTGGGACTGCGAGGTCAGAGAGGTGAAGGTCATCGATGTGAAGGTCACGTGGAAAACGATTGTGGATGGTTTGCGCAGGTAAAACCTGAGCGTTTTGAAGGTGTTTGGGGAGACGTGTAAGAGTGGAACTGGAGGACTGAACGGAAGTGAAGGAACATCGGGGTGTTTGAAAGTCCCTGATGAACTCTGGGGCAGCAGGTCGTGCGAGAAGTAACCTTCAAATAGTGTTATTGCACAAAGATCATAAAGTATCCTTAATAACAGCTTGTCAACAAATTGTTTTTCTAATCAATTTACATTTCGAAATATTTTTTGGCTATTTATGTTAACAATTTGTCAAAAATATTTTGTCGATTAGTTTTTCTGTAAGCAGGCTGCTCTTGAATTAATTAATACAAAGTTGTCAAGGAATAAAAGGACAAAACTTGATAAAACAATGCGCTATCAGAATGAAACTCTAAATATAATAATTATTCAAAATAAAATAAAAAACAATAAACAAAAATATAACAAAAATATTTCACCATTTTCACTTCCTTCATAAACGTCCGCCAAGTCACGGCTTTGGGAGTTGTATCTCGTCGCTGTCAACAGAACAATGTTTTATTTCACAATATTTTATAAATATAAATAAATGAACTTAAAAACATATTTTAATTATATATTTTAAATATATTTAAATTTAAAGAACAAAAACATAGGAATGACAAAAATAACTTGCTAATTAAACTTAAAATTAAGTCAGGTGTCTGTTGACGTCAGTCACGCATTAGAGCGCGAAACGGTGGATGAGTCAACAATTCCAACAGGTGATGCATTCCAAGGTCTGACAATTCTGCTATAAAAAGAAAATTTGACATTGTCTGTCTAGAATTTATCGCATCGAAGCTTAAAATTGTGTCCTCTCGTGCTTGGGTAGGCCTGGGAAATTAGGGAATATTTGAAAGAAGAGTTGGTAAATCCATTTAATCCACCTTTTTATAAAGCATTTCCAATTATCTCCTGAGTTTAAATGATATTCAATTGAAGGCAGGAATGTATTTTATTATAAATTACAAAATCTGTCAAATATGATTATCTGTATTCCGAGTAAAGCTGCATTGTTTAGTCTCAAATCAAACTTGAAATGAGAGGAACATTTTGATTGAAAAAAAAAATTGTCAACGAGAGATTTTATCGCTCATCAACCCCAACGTTAACTCGAATGACATCTGGAAGCAATTCAAATACTTCGTGTTTAAGTTGTTGGTAAAATACAAAATATTCCAAATAAATACGAGCATTATTTACCAGCAACAGCTCGACGATTTGTCACACACAATGTTGCTGTTGAGAAGTTTCTCCGAAAAGTTTTATTTTGGAAATAAAAATTTTCATAAAAATAAAAACTGTTGAGAAGTAAATTTTCGATGTACCTTCCTTTTATAGCGCGGTTTCTTAGGAAGAGAATTCATGATAGTGGAGCATCAAAACAAGGTTTGCAATAAATTCAGTTCATCCTCCGATTGCAAACACGACATTCTCTTCTCCTAATGCAAACAAATTGACACGAAAACATCGAAACAACTTTAATTTATCCGAGACCAGCGGTTATTCAACTTTTGTTTTTTAAATAAATTGAAAAAAAATCTTCATTTGAGAAAAATATCTTGCAATTCGATGTCTGCGACTGGATGCAAGAAATTAAGGCATGAAATCTTTGAATTATTAATCATAATTATTACGTCATTCTTCATAAATTGTTTAATTGTAAATATTACTCTTCAATAAAAAAATACATTATTTGACAACAAGGAGAGGAGGGCAAGTGCCTCGGGCCCGTCCTGGTTTTAAAACCTTTTCTTTGTTGTTGTTTCCATTACCAAATTGACATAACAAGGGGGCCTGGTATCTCCTTCGACGACCCTGTTGGCAACCATCCATTAACATGAGCTCATCATCTCAAGTCATTAATATGCAAACATTGTGTTCTAACTTAATCCATCTTCAGATAGGTTTTACAAAAATTGCTCTCCATCAATCATTCATCCATCCATCCATCCATCCATCCATTCATCCATTCATCCATCCATCTATCCAATCACTCATTCCTTCGATCAGCCTCCCACTCATTCAGTCACTCATTTGTCAATACCTATCCAATTTGTGGTCCCTCACGTGTCAAGAGAAATATTTTATTCGTTATTTTTGAAATAAATTGATTAAATTTAACAAACCGAATTGAAACAAACCGTTATTTTTTTTCTGAATCTTAAAAAATACAAATGGTGTAATTTTAATTGTAAAATAAAAAAATATGAGTCATATTTAATAATTTCTTGAAACAATGATTTTTACAATCAGATTGCCTCCCAAGAGAGATTGTTGCTATCTTCTTCGGACCAAAGAACAAATAGAAAAGGCATGATAATTTCATTTGCCTCACGCCATATTCTTTGGCTTCAGTGTTCGTCAGTTGTAAAGCTTCCCTTCGACGTAAGATTTGAACGATAGCTTTGAAAATTATCGCTGAAAATATATTTAAATATTTTTGTTCATTTATTTGTTTGATTGTTGAGATCATAAAACAGAGCAAGTCCAAGTTGCAACCGATGATTCGAACTTCGACAGTTATTATTCGTTAGCGAGTCATTATTAGATTTATGTTATTTACGTTCACTAGCCTTCATAACTTCCTGTGCTGTAACAACAACTGCAACAACTACATCTACCACAGCAGAAGCAACTGCAACAACTACATCTACTACAGCAGAAGCAACTGTAACAAGTCTGTCATCGTAAAGAAGGTTTTAAAAAGACTTGATAATCAGGAATCATTCCAGGCCTCATGAGAGGACTTAACTTGGAAAAATGAAAATCATTTGAAATTCATGAGTCGAGATTCATTGAACATCCTGAATCTTCAATCTTCAATCTTCAATCCTCAATCTTCAATCTTCAACGACAACAGTTTCAGTTTTTGTTGAAGACTTCTTCAATTCATTTTGCTTATTCACTCCAAACGATGACTTGAAACTTATTATTAGAAATTTTATTATTGTTATTGCTAATTGTTTTATTATTATTTTTGTTACCATTTTTTTATTATTACTAGTATTACTATTATTATTATTTCTGTTATTATTATTATTTGTTTTATTATTATGATTATTATAAAGAGTAATTAAACATGATTATATTATTACATTGTTAAGACTTCCTGGACAACAACTTGAAAATTGTGACGAATGAAATAAAATACATATAATAAAATATATTGTAAAAATATGAGATACTTAATACTTTGTTGGTGCATCGAAAGAGGATCGAATGTCATCATTTAAGAGGAATATCGACCACTAAATTGACAAAAACAATCAACAACTCAAAACTTTTCTTGAGGCCAACAGTTTGAGTTCTCATCCACCTCAACCACGAAAGGCAGATTCGATGTAACAATTGTTAACAATTATAACTCCCGAAAAAAATAAAACTTGAATAATTCGCATTAAAATTCATTAATTGAATTAAAAGACAATTTTAATTATTAATTTTAATTATTATTATTTTAATTAATTATTATTAATTGAAATTCGTGAGTGCAAACATCATTTATAATGAAGCAAAGGCAATGTTTTGTGGACATTTTTTTTACGTTTTCGATGGAAACGATTTAATCATCTTAACGAGTTTTGAATTTATTGAAAAATAACGCAATATTTTTATTTATTCACTTTGTTTATTCATTTTATATTTCTCATTTCAACGTGCGTAATTATTGAAATTATGTAAATAATTTACGCTTAATTTACAATAATTTAACTCAATTGATTACAACTTGTTGCCTGAAATCCACTCAAATGTTAATAAGAATCTGATGAAATTATGAATGTATTTTCATTAAAATTATGAATATATTTTCAGTGATATTATGAATATATTTTCAGTGATATTATGAATATATTTCAGTGATATTATGAATATATTTCAGTGAATATGAATATATTTCAGTGAATATGAATATATTTCAGTGAATATATATATTCATTGAAATATGATATATTATGAT
>MPNW01000912.1:7639-29979 GCA_011800805.1 Hirudo medicinalis
TAGGTAAGGTTAAGGCAGCAAGTGTCGATGCGATATTCGTTAGTGATTAGTTAGCGATCAACCACTCACTGATGATTACATTACTGGCGATGACATTAAATTATGAAGTAATTATTGCCGGCTGGTAAAAATATGCAAATTATATTATTATTAATTATAATCGTAATGACACTTAATTGTTTGGTGAACCTGTGACCGTTGTTGTCCTTATCGTTGTTGTTGTTGTTGTTGTTTTTGTTGTTAGAAATATTATAATTATCGACATCCTACCTTGGTTGTGGCTGCAGGAAAATGGGTTTACAAATGAATATTCAGAATATTGTGAATAAACACGGCTCGTGAAAGATGACCAAAACCTGATAAAACCCAGTCGATACTCTATTGATCAGCACGCTTCGCCAGGATAACTTTGTTTACAAGAGCTGCATGCCGACCGGATGCCATTCGTGATAGTTGAGGGAAGGTGAGGTGTTTTGGGGGGTAAGACATGCCCTGATGATGATTTGAGAAGGTGAACATGATTACATACCTTATAATCATCAGTCCAAAATACATAGAAAGTACCCATTTTTGACGATATCATATCTAATATGTTATGAAAATTACTCAAATTTTAGTATGTCATATAATAATAGTGCTCCAAAAGTTATGTTTTGAATTTGGTGAAATGTTATCTTCAAACTTAATGAAAAATCCCAAAAATGTGTTTTTGCGGTACAAAAAAAAAGAGAAAAGAAAGGTCAAAAGTCAATAATAACAACTTAAATTTATTTTTTTATAAAAAAAATATTTAATGTGAAATTACATTTCCGTTTTTCTCTATCATTTCAAAACATCTTTTGTCCACCGACAGAATTAATTTTTTGTATAAAGTCTGTTTCCAGTTTATTCCAGGTGGATTATTCCTGATGGCATCTTCCAACTCTGATTTAGAATTAAATTTTCTTCCATCTTTGTCGACCAGCCTCGACAACTTACTCCGAGCTTTTTCAATTGGATTGAGATCAGGAGAACGAGCTGGCCAACTCAAAACTTTTATTTTTCCCTCTTGGAAAAAGGTTCTTGTCAGTTTGGAAGTATGGATTGGAGCGTTATCCTGCTGAAATACATGATTAGCGCCATACCTCCTCTCAGCAAATGTCAGCAGATTACTTTCCAATACTTTGACATAGTCTGCTGAGTTTTGCTTTCCTTGTAGAAAGGCTTGATCAGTAAGTCCAGTTAAATTTCTGCCCAATTCATGGCGGTTTCAGCTCCATGATTCCTGCTCTAAAATGGCTCCTACTCCAGTCTGAGGTCATGCCAATAAAACTGATGACCATGAGCCCCACCTGGATTGATAACCTTCAATCTCTTTCCGCATTTTACAATCTTTCTTGCATTCAATTAATGTATAACTGTGTTCTTAAACACAGTTATATTTAACTCTGCTCTCAGCTGTTTGGCAGACAATTTCTTCTTTCTTCCAGGAGATTTCTTGGCTCCACAGTCTTCAAAGAGCATTGAAATAATTGGAAATAACATTTATCGACCTGTTGAGCTCCTCAACAATCATCCATCTTGAATAATTGGCTTTCCCGAAGGCTTCAATCCTCGCCTTCTCCTTTTCAGACAATAGTGGTGACAGTGGTGATGTTGGAGATGATGTTGGTGGTGGCGGCAGGGTTGATGATGGTGATGATTGTGCATGATCTATCATTGGTTGACGTGCGGCGGCTCAGGCTCGTTGGATGAGGAGCTCTGATTTATTGGACAGCTGGGATGCGTGGATGTTTGGAAGTGGAATGAACATGTGGGTGGATGGGTGGATGGGTGGATGGATGGGTGGATGGATGGATGGGTGGATGGATGGGTGGATGGGTGGATGGATGGGTGGATGGGTGGGTGGAGGGACGGATGGATAAATGGACTGCTAAGTGGGAAAACTTGATGGACATTTTTGTCACTGCTGGTATGTTTTGGACGTCACAGATTGACTGATGATACAAAACGTCAAAACCTTCGATGATGTCAACCATGTAGTGATGATGACGATGATGACGATGGCTATTCATCTCTTAATGTGTGCTTATCATCGCCTCCGTTCTGATGACTGAATGATGCTAGGTGAATGAAGTCGGTTTCCATGGCGATGTTGCAAACAAACTCGTGCTGCCCTTCCAAGCGTGACCCTGCAACAACAAGATGCGAGAGTTAACTTGTCGTGGACATCTTAGAGATTGTCAATCGTTTCAACTTTTTTTCTTTTTTAGTTTTACTTTTTTGTTTTAATTAAAAAAAAAATAATAAAAATCAAATTAATGATTGCCATTAACCATTCCATTACTAAACTGGAAAACAAGTAATTAATTAATTGGCAACTGAGAAGTGAGAAGTGATCGTCTCTTTTACAGTTGCACGACCATGTCAAATTGTTTTATTCCAACTTAAGTTAAATTCACTTTAAATTGTTATTATTATTATTATCTTTTTTTAAATTCATTTTGTTGTGACGTTGCATTTCAATACGGAAACGTTGGGTATAAAAGGAGTGGATATCGGGGTTCAGGGGAGGTAATTGCGGAGTTGTCACGTGTGGTGTGTCTTTCGAGGAGTTGCCGTGTCATATTCTTGGAGTTCGTTTCAGTTGTCGATAGTAGCGTGTTTTATTTCAATTGGTTTTTGGGAATAAAAGGCAAAGTTCTGTTTTTCTATAAAGTTGAGTCTCATACGAAGACCTAACATATTTCTTTTCCTAAGCCTTTCTATCTTTTTCATTTCGATACTCATTTCCGAACCCATACCCTTTGTACCAACGGTTAATGTTGTCAACAAGATTATTATTATTATTATTATTATTATTATTACTACTACCACTATTATTGCAACGATATGGCGCTCTTTCGTTTCAGTTCCCGCCATTTTGAACTGCTGTTCAGAGGTTTTGGAGGTCCACGGAATTGTGGATGGAATCTACAGGCTGTCTGGAGCTGCCTCCACTATCAACAAACTCAGGTGATTTCATCATCATCATATTATTATTATTATTATTATTATTATTATTATTATTATTATTGTTGTTGTTTGTTGTTGTTGTTGTTGTTGTTGTTGTTGTTATACGAGGATTCGCGGCAACAAATACAACAACACGCCATTGCATCCCCCATCACTCGATATTGCTTCTTATTCCACGCAATAAATCTTTCGCTTTCAATACTTTCACGTTTTTCAATCCCTTTCAACCACCACTCATTCATTCATCCTTCTGTTCATCTATCCACACATTCAACCGTCCATCCATCCATCAATCCATCCATTCAACCATCCATCAATCCATTCATCCATCCATCCATCCATCCAATCCATCCATCTATCCATACATCCATCCATTCATTCATTCATCCATCCATCCATCCATTCATCCATCCATTCATCCATTCATCCATCCATTCATCCGTCAATCCATCCATTCATCCATCATTTTCCATTTGAAGTAATTGGTCAATGTTTATAAGGAATAAATTTAAGCTTTAATTTAGTTATAGTAAGTGTGTGCAATGAGGAGTTCGAGTGATGATAATGATGATAATGATGATAATGACGATTATCATTATTATGACGACGACGACGAGGAGGATGAAACAATTAAATTGTTTTATGTCAAAAACAAAGTGTAATTTTATTGCATTAATAATTCAACAACATCACATCAACAGCAACATCAACATCGTCATCATCAACATCAACATCGTCATCATCAACAACAGTGATATAATATAATAATGTTCATAATTTTGTTTTGTTTTATTTATGTTGTAATAATAATAATAATAATAATAATAATAATAATAATAATAATAATAATAATAATAATAATAATAATAATATATACATATTATTTTTAATAATTACTTATTACATTTATTGTGACATTATTGTGTATTGTCGAAATACCAGTTAAAATGAATTATGGCATTTCAAATGATTAATAACAATAATAATAATAATAATAATAATAATAATAATAATAATAATAATAATAATAATAATGTAATAACAATAAATGAAATATTATTGAATAGTAATTATTAATATCAACTAATGAGATAATAAACGCATAATTCTGTAATTATGGTAAATTATAAATTCATAATTACTCCTGGGTATTTCCACCCGGGAAGTGAAACGAGGATAGTTTTCGTGGACTTCAGAAAGGAGGCGCCCCAAGACGAGGTAATTTAAAATTTTTTTTTTAAAAAACTTTTGAAGGACAAAAATTACTGCAAAAAATCCTTTAATCTTTGACAAAATGATTTTTGAATAGACAGATTACTTAGGTGTTCTAAGGGGGTTTTTTTGGGGGGCCCACTGGGGTTGGGTGATTGTTGGGGGTTTTCAAAACCTTACGACATTTCACGATGTCTTGTCTAATCATCATTGATTTAAGAATGAAGATCCTAGCATGATTCATTTCAATCATTCAATCATTCAGTGGATACAATTAAATATTATCATCGTAAATATTTCAATCATCATCATCCAATCAATTCACACCGACACTTCCAATCATTTGGTTCGATTACCACGGATGCCATTCCCCAGACCAAAAATGAAACTCAAACTCCCTGGAAAACCCCGAGTCTCGTGATAAGGGGGGAGTGATTTGATTGGTCGAGGGATGTTCCCAGTCTGATTGGCAGGAGTTGGAGGAAGAAAATGAACTCTGCGCTTCCTGTACTGAAACAAACTTCCGCTGTTAGGCAGCATATTGGGCAGAATTTCCTTTGATTCCTATTATACTTTTACCCACCCACCCAGCCATCAACTCCTCCACCCACCCAGCCACCAACTCCTCCACCCATCCATCCACCCATCCATGCAATGATCTCATCCATTCACCATCCAACTTTTCAGGATTGTATATGTTTGTGTCTCTTTGTATGCATGAGCGGTTTGTTTACGTGACTGTGTGTATGTGTATGTGTGTGTCCATCCGTTTGAATGCCTGCCTGTCTGTCCATCTGTTTTCGTTTTTCCAATCTTTTCGATTCGCGTGGACGCCCTGAAAGCTGGACCTATTTATTTTAACTTTGTTGATGTTCGCTCTGTCAGAGACTGTTTAATCTACTAATTCATTCCATGGCCTATCCACTCGTCCATCCACCCATCCATCTACCCATCCATCCACCCATATATCTGTTCAGCCATCCTTTTTTTCCATCAACTCATTCATCCTTCATCAAGTCATTTATCTATCTTTCCATGCATGCATCCATTCATACAGCTGTTCCGCTATCCTGTTTTCCCATCAATTCATTTACCCCCTCATCCATTCATCATTCATCCATCCATGCATCTGTTTGTCTAACCATGCATCCATCCACCTATCCATCCACCCATCTCCCCAGCCACCCATCCATTGAAATGTCTGTTCTTTCCACCATGAGTGAAAGACAATCCAAGAAATTCGATTCAATAATTTTTCAGTTTCCAATTTCCTCAAGGACCTAATAATTGCCTCAATATTTAAATTCAACTCGACAGAATAATGTTCACTTTCACTTTCCATCTAAAAAGTGTTTTTCTTTCGAACATTTTTGGTTTCGTTTTCATTTCTGATGTCTTCTTAAAATGGTTTCTGTTTCAAGTGGAAATTCCGAGAAGTGGCATTTTGATGCAATTTATGATTACGTCAACAATTGATCCTCAGGATTAATATTTCTTTACACTGTAAAAACACGATTAGCTAGTAAATAATAATAAGTCTTGACTAATAATGTTATAATCAATTATTAAAAGTATGCGAATAATAATAATAATAATAATAATAATAATAATAATAATAACAATAATAACAATAATAATAATCAATAAAAAAAATTAAACATTAATAATCGCTGGCATAAACAATATTCACGAAAAATGCTCGCATTCGTGAAAAATGTGCACGAAATAATCTAATGTTATCAATCATTTGGGTCTTCAAATATGCCTATTAAATCTTCAGTGGACATTCCTCGTAAGTTTCGAAAGGAATAAATGCGCCGAGATGGAGAAGTGCGAAAGTGGCCAATTTTGAATTAATTCTGAATTTAATATTGCGGCCGAACTTCTAGGTTTTCATTTGTGTGAGAGTTGCTCGGAAGAAAATGAGGATTGCCTGAAGAAATTTGCGGAAGAAAATGCAAACGTTTCAAAAGAAGAATTCAAAAACTTGACTTAGGAAGCAATCAAGGAACAGGGGAAGCAAACAGAAGAACGTCAGGAAAATCCGAAGGAAGTAAACAAAGTTTCGATCCAAAAGCTGGATGAGAACAAATTGGAAACTGAGCAGTGGCTAGTTTGTTTAAAAATAAAGTGCACACCTTCAACACAGCTGGAAGCGGGAAAGGTGCAGGGTTCAGTGACAGAAACAAGAACAACGATGGAAGCAAACATCAGAGGGACACAGAGGAACACAGAGAATCACAGAGGGACAGAATGACTTCGTAATTTACAATTTGAAAGAAGATGTCACCAACTCCAAGTCTGTAGACAAAGAACTTGTGTCAAAACTCCTGAAAAAGTCACAAGTAAAAATATGGATAGAGAGATTATTGAAATATTCAGAATTGGTACAAAATACGAAAATGCTTCAAAACCATGACATGTTTTGGTTAAGTTTGACGACCAAAGTACCAATAACATGGTTCTGGACAAGAGCAGCGGATTGAAAGATTGTGAAAGCTTCGACAAATTTTCCCTAAGCCTTGATTTGACGAAGCAAGACAGGGAGGACTGCAAGAAGTTGCAGACAAATTACAAGTCAATGAGAAGGAAGGAAGCAAGAAGTGGGTCGTAAGGATCAGAGGACAACCAGGGGCCTTCCACGCCATTGCTTACAGAAGAAGAGCAGTCGAATGAATTGACAGAACTATTTTTTTATTGTTCTTCGAGTGATTTTCGATTTTGATTTATGGTGAATTGAGCGTGTACAGTTTCAGTTATTTACTTAAGTTCATTTCATTTTCATAGTCCCGCGGAGATCACGGCCGTGTTGGGGGACTTTAAATATTTTTCGATGGTTCTTTTTCAGGCTGTTTTTGCTCGGGCAAATAAAAATAAAATTATTAATAACAACAACAACAACAACAATAACAATAATAATAATAATAATAATATTAATAATAATAATAATAAATAATTACATCCATAAGTATGTTGTATTACTTCCTGAATGAGGAGAGAGGAGCATTCATTTGTTTAAAACGAAAGAAGAATCAATCACTCTTTGTGGAGGGGTGAATGGATGCATGGATGCATGATTGACTCAAGAACGTAGTGCCGCATAAAAGCAAAATGTCGTCGTTGTCATCATCACCATCATCATCGTAATCATCATCAGCAGCAGCAGCAGCAACACCACCAACATAATCGTCATCATCTCCGTCGCCGTCATCGTCATCATCATCAACTTGCAAGTTGGTTTCGCCGATGGCGACGACCTTTCGAATTAAACCCGAATAAAAAGTCAATTAAAAGTAATTGAAAAAAAAACAACAAAATCTACAATTCCCTTTTCCGGCGACCTGGCCTGCTAATTAGCATAATTAATTCAGGACCATCCATCACCGAGGAGATAGGAAAGACCTGGGGAGGCGGCCAATTTGAATAAATTAATCTCCAGCTGTTTATTGGAATTTTAACCCAGCCCGAGGCCCTTGCCGCATACCCCTCGAATCGGAATCGAATGGACTCGTCCAATTTGCATATGGTACATTAAAGCCAGAGGGAGGTCTCCCGTGGCCAATGAATAAACGGGGATCAACGGTCACTGGGGATTTCTGGCAGTTGGTGGTCTTTGATGGCTCCTTGTGTCCTCTGAAGTTGCTCCGCTCTATGATCGGAGTGAGTGAACGCATGCTGGTTAACTGTTAAGTGAGTGAGTGAGTGAGTGAGTGAGTGAGTGAGTGAGTAAATATTGTATAGTTAAAATTATTGTAGTGGGTCACATTTAATCTTTTGTTTTCCATAAAATGTCTTTCTTTCAAAAATAGAGCAGGTGTTCAGGCAATCAAGCTCGCATCAACATCGTCACTCCTCCAACACCACCTTGCTCCTTGTCAACCATTCCTAATGGCAATACACCAACGTCGCCATCATCATCACCATCATCATCTTCATCATCATCATCTTCTTCTTCTTCTTCTTCTCTTCTCTTCTTCTTCTTCTCANTTTGTTATTATTATTTATTATTGTTTATTATTTATTATTATTATTGTTATTATTATATCATCATCATTATTATTATTATTATTATTATTATTATTATTATTATTATTATTATTACTATTATTATTAATGTTTTCATCAGTGTTATTTATTATTATTATTGTTGTTGTTCTAAGAAATCAGTTGCACTTTGTAATTGCAGTCGGTGCTCTTCTCAACCGGTCTCCTGTCTATTTTCGTTCTTAAATGTCAGGTGTTGCTGGAAATAACTAAGTGATGCATGATAATGATAATGATGATGATGATAATATTGTTGTTGGTGTTGTTGCTGTTATTGTTGATGTCGTCATTAACGTTGTACATAAATTATGTTAATCACGTTTCTTTCAGGAGGCCATAACAGGCAAGGATGAAGAAGTGAGACTGCCAAAGATCTGTGACGTCATCAGGCAGCTGCCTCCCCCTCACTACAGGTGAGTTGCACCTGGACTTAAAAATAAGTACATGTCGTCTGTTGTTGTTGTGACAGATCTAATTGTAGGTCATGTTTTTGGTGGGCCGTCAAAACACAATAAAACGTGGTGAATGCACCACGGAGAGTATCAACAGAATGGGTCTTGATTCATTAGTCGAGTCTTGAGTTCAAGACCTACCCTAGTCCTTGATCACAAAAGACTTCGCAAATTGAAATGCAACCAGATTGTTAAAACTACAAGCAATCTCAGTTTTATTTCAGGGGATGATTGAAAATAGGAATAGCTCCATTTATGTAGCGCCTCATGCTTGACATCGGATTTTAACGGATCATTTATGTAGCGCCCATTTTCCACGGGCTCCGGAACGGATGCACGACGCAGTTTGACTGTGCTATCTTCGGATTTAGGGAGGCAAGCTTGCGAGGAACACGAATGCCTCGAGTAAACAACATCGGAGGAAGATGCTTTGTTTGAAAAAAAAAATTAAAAAAATAATAAAAATAACAAAAAACGAAATAAATGCAGAAAATAAAAAGACTCAGAAATCGAAGCGAACAAACTTCAATTGCAGGAAGAGATTTGAGGATATCAGCTGATGTTGATCATTTGCACTCAATCAACTGATGCTTCCTATTTGATTGTCTTGTTGTTTCTGTTGGTTCTGTTGTTGTTGTTGTTGTTGTTATTATTATTATTGTTTTTGTCGCTGCTGCTGCTGCTGCTGTTGTTGCTTAGATTGATGACTATAGTGGTCATGTCGATGATGATGATGTTAATGATTATGATCTTGATAATGACGACGACGACGACGACATCCATACCTCGCTAATCACAATCAGAAGGGGCGCTTAAAACTGCTTTGCGAGGCAGACGTTAACTAACGCCATTAGCGTAGCGCATGTGTTTCTTATGGTCTTGATCATTCTTTCGCGAGGCTTAAAGTTCTCCCGCTTTCGAATCCTAGGACCGCCGAGTACCTGTTCAGGCACCTGAACAAGATGGCCTCCCACGACGATGTAACCTCCATGCACTGTAAAAACCTGGCCATCGTCTGGGCTCCCAATCTGCTCAGGTGAGTTGTGTTTTGTCTCTGGTTTGGATTTCAATGTAACGAAACCTTGTCTCATGTCGGGCATGTAAGTTGTTACATATTAATGAGGTGTGATTAATTAAGGAGAAGATTAGTAATACTTAACTAGTGTGTGATGCAATGTGAAGTGAGCTTATTTTGCATCTTTCAAATCTTGAAACCAAGATGTTGTCTAATATCGACTCAGTTCACATTCCTTAAATGACACAATCCGTGTCGTCACCCCCCTGGATTGTTGTTCCAGGTCTAAAGAACTGGAGCAGATGAACTGTGGTACGGCTGCTCTGAGGGGTGTCGGCATCCAGGCAATAGTCACCGAATATCTCATCAAGAACGTCGGAGTCATATTCAACGAGGAAAACCAGACCTGCGAAGACGGCATCTCTACTGGTGACTTTCATCATCATCATCATCATAATCATCATCGTCGTCGTCATCATCATCGTCATCACAATCAACGTCGTCTGCATCACCACCATAATCATAGTTATCGTCATCTAAGACCCAATGCCACAATAATGGGTCGCATAAGTGCTCCTCATTTGGAGACATTATCATCGTCATCATCATCATCATCATCTTCATCATCATCATCATCATCATCATCATCATGTTTTATTTAAAATACACAACGTGACGAGAATACGATTGTTCATGAAAACTATCATCGCATGAGTATGACACGTGAATGCATTCATTCATTCGTTCGTTCGTTCAGTCAGTCATTCATTCATTCATTCGATATCAATTCGATAAACTTTTTTTTACGGATCTTCAATGAAGTCACTCAACCACGACCTTGAGTGAAGCAGCAAGTTGTTCGTCTTATTAATCCATCATTAATAAATAAATTATGATAATTACTAACCAATCAACAAACTAACTAAACGCCTAGTTATCATCCACAACTTCTTCAAAGTAACAATTCACTCGACCATGTACCCGACGACGACCCGTCCGTAGACTCTTGGGTTCAAATCCCGTCTCGTTTCAGCCGACTCGACCAAAGTCAAGTCCTTCTCCCCGATGCCGACGACTCAGAAGCTGCTGAGTCTCGAGGAAGCCCAAGAGAGGAAGTCGCAGTTGGTGTCGACCCATCTCAAGCAGAAGAACTTCATCGAGGTGGGAGCGGGCACTGCCGGTCTGCCGATCAAGTACCACACGGTCATCAACCCCAAGGGCCATCAATCAAAAGAGTTGGTTCACTGATTGATTAATTATTCATGATCTTCTTTTGTTGGTCTAAGATTTTAGGATGGTGAAAATAACAGCATCGTTGATAACGCAACAATTCGTATTTGTATTTAGCCGATCTTTTGAATGCCTTGTATATATGAATAAGATGCAAAGGCACTTTTTAACTGATCTACCATTTATGTAGCGACCCCTGCCCGAGGGCGCTCCCTGGCGGGCACATTACGACTGTTGCTATTATGACTGCATGCAGGAACTAACCTCCACGATGTCATCGCAAATGTCATAAAGTTGTCAGTTTTGACATCGTATGTCTGTAATGTCATTTTCCACAGTCATAGAGTTAATAATAATTCTGTCGGCTGTTTGTTTCGACGAGTTATTAATTAAGACTATAATTTATTAATAATAATAATAAATATATAATAATTATACATTATTTATTAATAATAACTATTAATAATAACAACTATTTATTTATTTATTTATTTATTCTTATAAAGTTGTGCAACAACATGCTGTGAATTCAGAAAAATACTCGCCTGTTGATGATTTATTGTTCGTGATTTGCTCGCTTCAATGCATCCAATCACCTGTAGGTGGGACTGAAATTGCATCGTCATCGTCATCGTCGTCGTCGTCATCATCATCATCGTCATCGCCGTCATGACCGTCATCATCATGACTCAGACTTTGGTCAAGACATGAATTTCATTGTCGAATGATTAAGACTTCGAAAAAAGTTTCTTGGTGAAGCGTCATTGATTCTAATTTTGAATGTATATTGGCACACACACACACACACACACACACACACACACACACACACACACACACACACACACACACACACACACGATGTAGTAGTATTTTATTAATGTCCTCAGCATAACNACACACACACACACACACACACACACACACACACACACACACACACACACACACACACACACACAGTAGTAGTATTTTATTAATGTCCTCAGCATAACGTGATGATTAGGACAAATTCAAACACATATAAACATGCATATATATTTATGTTTATTATTATAGAAATATTAGGTTTATATTAGAATTATATATTATATATAAATATATATGTAATAATTAAATTAATTAAATATTATATATAAAGTATGTATATATTATATAGAATTATAAATTATTTATTCGTTCGTTCGTCGTGATCAGCAAAAAGAAGCTCCGAGAGAAGCTGCCCTCCCCGTCACGATTCAGGACCCTCTTCAGGAGGAGTCAGTCGACCAGCTTCAAGGAGAACCAGGCCACCGAAGGTCTCGTTAATTATTCATGAGCTTCTGTCAATAATTCATTAGTAATTTATTAACTTCGTGCATTTAATCAATCGATCATCTTATGGGTCGTTGGTTAGTTTAGAGCGAGTTTAGTTCGTACGTCGTCTTGGTGGTTGGGTGGCTGCTGATTGAATGTGATTGAAGGGTTGGTTGTTGAGGATGGTGAAAGATAATCAGCCTTAAAAATTAAATTTAGCTGTGCAGAATTATTCGAATTTAGCAGTTCATCTCTAAAGCCAGTCGAGCACCATGGAATTCAATTTCATTTGGAAGTTCGTTTCACTCGAAACGAGCTTTCGTGGGGCTCGATGGCCGTCCATTCGATAATTTATCGGGTCGACATTAGTTAATGAATTTCTAATCGGTTAACCGGCCATGTCGTCCTCGTGTCAACGTGGCTGGGTTAAACATCCCACGAACCTTCCGACATTCGCAGTGGGCACGAAGCCGAGCTCCGCTCGCGAGAAGAAAACCTCGTCGGCCGGTTCCGAGGCTGCCCGGGGCAGTGCGAAGGACAAAACCGACTCGACCAACAACAAGAGAAACCTCAGCACCAGTGCCCTGCTGTCCAACGGGACCCCTGCCGGGGACGCGAGCTTCGGTGGGTTATACCTTTGTCGGGCACGTCCCATGGTTAATTATGTCGTTGCGTATTGTTAATTGTATTGTTAATAACAATTTGTTATTAATTAGTCGTTTAGTTAGTTAGTTAGTTGGTTAGTTAGTTGAAAGTTGTCAAGTAGTCGTTGTATTTCGTTCCGACCGTCGACAGGCATACTCGACGACTTCAAGCGCCTGTCGACCTCTTGCGAAATACCAGCAGAACTCAAGGAGAAGCAGAACAAGAGCGGAGGTGAACGAACGAATTATTTATTATTTTAGAGTAATTAATGATTACTAATTATAGAATTATGTCATTATAAAGCAGAGGACCTGTATTTATTTTATTTAATAAATTTATTGATTAAAAACATTTAATACTAATCATTTACGAGTCACAAAAATGAGGAGGTTGTGATGGAATGTTGTAAATCATAATTAAACCTACATTCGAGTGCTGCTCGCCAAGAACGTGGAAGCTAACAATGGCTCGTTTGATCTTTTGATTCATTCTTCGAATTTAGTTTTAGTTTATTTTATTTTAAAAAATATTTATGTTTTGTTGAACTCGTCTAATCATTTAAGGCTCAGTTCATGACATTAGTCTAATTTAATAATAATAATAATAATAATAATAGTTAATTTATAATGCGCCATTTGCATAGCGTCAGAGGCGCCTAAATTAATAACAACATTGCTTCCATTAAAAATAATCTACCGATTTATTTACCGACCGAAATCTTCTGCAGCCAAGAAACTCAAGAACAAGCAACGATCGACGAGCGTCGACGTCGCGAGCGGCGAACTCGACACGTTGCTGTCCGTGCACGTCGGGGAGGACCAAACGAAAACGAAAAGCAAAAGTAAAGTTCTGCCTTCGAAAGAGAAGTCCTCGAAGAAGAAGACCTCTGCCTACCGTCAGTCCCCCGTGCCCTCGACCTCCGCGTCTGCACTTCCCGAAGTTTCTTCCTCCTCGTCGGACTCCAAGGGCAAGAAGAACAGAAAGTCCAAGACTCAGAAAAAGACAGAAATTGTGGATACAAACACTTTCAAAGATCAGATGAAAATTCCAAAAGGGAGTACCAACTCCGAGGGTTTCGTGGTGATCGACTCGAAGGACTGCCCGAGCATGGCCGAGGAGGACCAGCTCCTCGACAAACCCGTCCTGGCCTCCGACGAATCAGATTTCAAGTCCGACTCTTTGGAGGCTTTCGAGGTCATGTATGCCGATGGACTTCGCGGAAGCCCCCTCGAAACTAATCCTACCGGCAAGAGATCAGATTCTAGCAAAACATCGACCAAAAACCAAAAACTGTTGTCCAGTGAAGATGACAAAGATGCCAACAGTGCTGCCACTTTGGCAGAAGTAACTCCTGGAAAGGAAACAAAAGAAGAGGAGGATAACATGAAGAAGGACAACCAGGAAGTGATGACCCAGCTGAACAGCAGCTCGAGGAATGATCTTCTGGCTTGGAATCTGTCCGACGTTACCGGCAAGGACTTATACAAAGAGTTGTCGCCGACATTCAACGACATCTTGATGGGTGGCGGTTGCTATGGAAACCAGGCTGATGAGAATGCTGTACTCGACCTCGAAAGAAAATCAAAACCGACCCGAGGGTCGGAGGTCGCAGAGAAGGAAGAACCCGGCAACGCAATGACGTTGTCGCCATCGTCGGCTGAAGTTCAGCACGAGGAGATGGTTTGCACATCCACTTCTGGCATTCCAGCTGCTTATCCACCTGCAGCTCCTCTGAGCACTGACTCTGTGGATACAACCACTCAGAATCACAAAAACTCAGAACCTTCAACCGCAAAAGAAATCAATCGAGAGAGAGTCGAGCGATCGAACGTAACAGAGGAGGAATTCGAATGGAAAATGAACAACTTTGCAGTGGCACTGAACATCTTGGAGCAGTCTTGTGATCTACAGTCGCAACCGAAGGAAGTCGTCAAGGATGAAGTTTCCGCTCGGCCACAAGTTGCGGCAAGCGACGAAGATGAACCCGTGTTTTTGCTGCCGGACGAATGTTCTGCTGGTGATGAGTCCATTCTTGAGGGGGGAAAACCCGTTTGCACTCCCCATGAGGATTTGCAAAAGTCTCGGTCGACGACCAAGTCAACTTCCTCCATTCCTCCACCATCGGCCGAGTCTCTGAGCGACGCTGCCCTCGATCTTTTCTCCTTCAACAGGATGTACTCCAGCGAAAGTCTCAGTCACGCCAAACTCCAGGTCAGCAATGAGGACGGCTATGTCTATGCCTCTTATAGAGATCTCTACAGCAAGCCTTCGAACAAAAATTCAAATCCACCTTCTTTCTCAAAGGACCACAAGCTCACTTCTGCACCCGTCATGGCGCCCGGAGACGAGCGTGAAATCCTGAGGAAGCTTGCCTCCTACGGGGTCGGCACTGTCGGGGAAAGGACGGTGATGATGCCCGTCGGAAATGCGGCCAAGAAGACCGACCGCAACGAACAGAAAGCATCGGCTCGAAATACGGTCCCGTCGAGCTGCCTTTCCTCTCGTGTCGACGAAGCATTCCTCAGTCAGTCCAAGGAGGTTTGCACACCTTCGACGTCTTCCTTTTCCTTTCAAACCACCACTTCTCAGTCGTCGACGGACCCCCTGAAGCGTAAAGAAAACATCCTAAGTTCGCCTGCCTCGAATTCGTGCAAGGAATCTTGCCGCGACAAGATGGAGTTCCTCTTGCGACCTACGAGCAACTCCGCATTTCGGAATCACCATCATCGGCACTCTTCCAGGCACTTCAACACCCCCTCCCCTGAAATCTTCCACACTTCAATCACTCCACCTCTTCCCTCCCAAACCGGCGATCCTTTCGGTGCACATGCCTCCAGCGTTCGACTGACAAGCAGAGAGATCAAGATGTGGCAGGATCGAGCCGCACAGCAACCTTCGAGCGTCGAGTTTCAAAAAGTTGAAGTCGAGCAGAAATTCTCAAAGTCGAGCGACATAAGGGGTTTTCAGCACCAACCTCCGGTCATCATCTTCAACAGGCCCTCGAGCATCCTCCGGAACGAAATAACTGGCGGATTGCAAAAATCTCAGGGCCGACAAACGACTCAGTTCGGCATAAAATCAACTTACGAGAATGCCTCCGGTCAGCTGAGGTCGCCCTCACGCACCCAGTCTCAGTTCGCCTGGTCTCAGAAGCTCTCCAGCGATGTTTCCAACATTGAAACCGGCAGGAAAAGCCTGCCCGCTTCCAGCTTGCAGTTTAGAAAGAGCATTTCTTTGGATGAGAACGGAGAAGAGGAGAAGACACCCACCCAGCCTTCATCTTTCAACCGAGGTGTCGGGTCCTATCTCCCTCAATCTGCAAAGTCTTCCAGGATGTTGTTTTCCAGGTCCGAGACGCACCAGGCCGAATACTCTAAGGAACTAAGGAATACTCCCCACACAACTGCAAAGTGTTTGAACTTGTCCGGCCAAAAATCTAGTCAGACGACGGATCAGTCGAGCTCTGCCACCCCTCCGACTCCAAGAGCCAATCAGACTTTCGTGCTGGCCAAGAAGCAGCTCTTTGAGAACAGTGGCAACTGCTGACAGTCCCCGTTTGTGCTCAAATGACTTTGTTTTGTTTTTATTTGTCTTCTTCGAAACACTGAGCATTACACAAATCGTAGAAGTGTTTTTTCATTTCATCGTCGCTGTAAGCCACTTTTACTCATTTTCAAGTCGGCGAATTACGTCCGCTCTGTGCATATTTTAAACCCTTTGTTTCGAGCAATTTTAAGTTAAACGGGGAGGACCTCGTTACCCTGAAGATATTTGTCGAGAAGAGGAAGCGCGGCCCGGGGTTCTGCCACTGCTCGATGTAAAACTCGTTCGTTTCTCTGGAACCTTCCATCGCTTGCTCGTCTTAGTCATCATTAGGAATTTCAGTCTTACCATTGTTTGCTCAATGTCTTTGGTGATGCTTCGAATTTCGCATGCACATCGTGCTCTGTATTTATTAATTTCAAAAACTCACAAACCCAAAGTTGTCCGACCATTGTCTGCAACGGACCGACCTTTAATTTTAGTATTTCTTGTTTTTGCACCAGCGTCGACAACGTATTGCTACCGACCATGTTTGTTACCATGTGAACAATCGAAGTCTGGCTATCTGAAGCATGTGTAAGAGAACTGCGACTTGCATTTGCTCGGCCAAAAGAACGAATCATGACTAACGGCCGACCGGCTTTAATTACATTTTAGAATGTTTTCGTTCGCAAGATCGTTTTATTCAAGAAACATTGTGAAAACCACTCGACTTTAAAACCAATTCCATGAAAATAGTTTCATTTTGCGTTAATTCCAGAGAAGAAAAAAACCCGGAAAAACCGTTCGACAGTACAAACAACCATGCTCGATGAGGAGACGGGTGCAGAAATGGATGGTAAAAAGTAATCACAGTGGAGAACTGAAGCAGACGATGTCTCCGTCACTCTGTCCATTTGTGTTTGCAGATGCTGCTGGTGCACACGTAATACAGCCTCATGGTCTCCTAAGGACAAGAAACAGTTCTTCAGTTAAATATTAAGAGATTAATAATGTGAAAATTATGGGAGGACAAATTGGCACAAATATTCATGAAACTTCTGTCATGCACCACCTCTGTCAATCTGTATGATTTGGAAGCTCGGGCATGATTGCAAGAGCTCGGCTTTGTAATGAACGGCTGGCCGATAAACTACATAGCATCTAAGAATACTTGGAAGTCTTAATTAGCTTACAGTGGTAACAGCGTTCAGACAACGAAACCTGTTTCGCTGCGAATATTTTGTGTAAAAGTCACAAATTAAGAGAGCCTTACTAAATAAGAAGGTAAATGAGCTTAAATGAATGCGAAATAAGTTATATAATTGCAAAAATAGCTGGGGTATGGATGTATGGATGGTGTGCCAAAAGGTATTCAATTGATTAGCAAAAGGTAACTTCATCAATGCTAGGGCCAGGGAAGTTACCACCTGACCAGGCGGGTAGATTGCTCACCTCTGCCCTTCTTGACTCTGACTCGAAGAACACGGCCTCCTTGTGTCCACACTTCGGACAAGGGTGGTCTTCCGTCCTCGGGAGAGTCGGGTCGCCGATGACGTCCGTCACGATGTGGGCGAGCTCGCTGAGAAATGTAATCGATAAGGTTTAAGTTGACTGGTTAGTTGAAATTATAAAATCTAAAACTGTGCTTTTAATCTTTTTAATACCATTTCTTTGTGTTTAATGTGCATTTTGGTCGTAGCTTCGATAAGTAGCCTCAAAGATAGTTACCGCAGAGAACTAAAACATGACTGGTTGCAACAAGACATTTGACAGACATCATGTGATGTTTGCATTACTACTGCTTTTATTTTTGGCATTAACTGAACATTCATTGGTGACCTTCAGATTCATTCAAACATCCCATATCGATGTTTAAGCTGGCATTAGCTCAAAAGGGCTACATTGTTGACTGCTCGATAAGCAAAATGTGGTAAGTTAATCAAATTATGAGAAGTTATCACAAAAACATGATTAAAACTGAGTATATTTTAGGTAATATAGCAGTAGTAATTATTATTAATAATTTAAGAATTACTCGATCTCATGGTCAAGTTTGTTCACGTAGACATAGGGGCTGTCTGCATCCATTTGGAAGTCACAGTTGCGGCACTGCACGAGAAGATTAACTTTTAATCGTAAACTCGGACAACGAGCAGACGACGGCAATTATTCATTGGAGGGTCTAACTAATTATTTTTCTCCTTTTGTTCATTGTTAAACAAAAGGCTGCTAAAGTTAAATAATTTGTTGGAAAATTTAGCAATATTAACAACAGCAAATTATCATATCAGCAAAACAATGTCTTCAGGCTATTATGTCTAACTTGGAAACCATTAATAAGGCAAATATAATTGAGGTGACACTTTAAACTCACAGCATACATCAGCTTCTTCCTGTCTTTGTCCTCCTTTGGGTACAACATGTTGTTGCTTTCAATGAATATGAAAATTTCAGTTTTGAGGAAGAAATAAATTTGAACTTAACAATGAGTAAATTGGTTGTTTACTTAATTAACCCTATTTGAATTACTAGGTGATTCAAGCATGAATTGTCAAATTGGGTGTGGCTCACATTTTATGTATAATTCAGATAGAATAAATTTAGCCAACTAGTTACAATTGCGGCCTTTGAAGGAAATTGAATCAGTTTTACAAAGCAACCGTACCACTCCTGGCAGAATTTAATTCCCACAAAGTTAGGTCCTCCCTTAGAAGAGGAGTACGATTCACCATATTCCATCTGCAACATTTAATAACATCAATTCATTTTAACAAAATTGGCAAAGTCAAAGTTGCAGATATAAGAAAAACCAACTTGAAAAACTTGATATTTGAACAGAATAATTTAGAAAACCTTTCCAAAACCCGAGGCGACAACAATTCAGATGAAGCGGTTTACACGGAACATGTGAACATGAGCATGTATACTAGCTTCTAATAATTTATGCTATTTAATAAATATTTTGTTATTAAAAATATTTAATATTTTATTTTAATGGTTTTTACCAAATTTTGATTTTTAAAATTTTCGTAACACACAATTACACAATAAATAACTCTAAAAAGCTTATTAAAATTCATTTAAATATGTAATTAATTATTTTAATTATACAGAAAAACAATTTTTTATTTAAATTATAGATTACCCAATTTTTGTTTTAATTTAGGGACTATTTTATTTCCTCGCGGAGTTTGAATACGATTTGAACGAGGGAGTCTAATGTCCCACATGGTTTCAAACTTGTGAAGGGTAATTGAGAAGATGTCGTTAGGTAGATTTACTTGCCACTTAAAATTGTCACATTGCACCATGCTAATTATTAGTTGTTGTTTTTAGTAAATTTTGAGAATTTTGAAATAATACGCAAAATGTGATTATGTTGAGATATGAATGCAAAACAAAGGCAAATGTGATTATTATTTGAAAGAATACCGCTATAAACCCCGCAGAATTTTTCAATTGTATTCTGTTGTTGAGACTTGTAGATTCACGATTTGTTCTGTAAGTGAAGTACGTACTCAAATTGAAATCAAATCCAACAATGGCTCTTGACTTTCATTTGAATAGCTTCCTATCACATTTCGCTTGAGTTTCTTGAATAATTAAACTGTGTGAAACTATATAATTTGCATACAAATATTTACATGTATTATGTAATTATGATAAAATTATGAAATGTTACAAAACTATGCAAATCCCAAAGTACATACGACTTCACATTCGCTAGTTTAAATAAACATTTCCAGTTCTTATGAACTCAACCGGATTGTTTAATTTTGCTTTCCTAATTTCACAGCATTAATTTACCGATAAAAATTAACCCAAAGTAAGTAAATGGCAATAGATAGTGCTTATTATTAAAGCAATATTTATAAGAAAAAGTCTCTCTGGGTTCGTTTAAAAAAAAAAATCAAACTCGTCTTTAAATAATAATTTGAAAATAAATTCGACCGAACGTGTCGAGCGATTCCACAAAAGCGAAACTTAACGAAGCTTTCTGAGAAATAATTGTTGATTATGAAAATTAATGGCACCAATGTTAACCAGCTGAACAAACAGGTAAATGAAGCAGGCGAGTGAGAACAGTTGGCATCGAGAAAGTGGAAAAAAAAATTAATAAAATGGAAAATACGGCATTTTGTCCAACATCAGCTCTCCGATCAGCTGTTTCTCGCTAAATGTAAACCTCCACGTCGAAATAATTTCGTAAATTTCGCTGGGAGCCGCGGAATAAAATTCAAAAACTTGCGAACATTCACAAAGCTCTGAATGAGCTCCATACGGGCACTTAGCAGCAGAGCGGGTGTCAAGAATTTTCGGAATTACTTGTTTAACTTGACGTGGCCTATTAATTGGCGGTAAGAATTATCAAATAGTTCGTCATATTTTTTCTAGAAAGTCGAGAGCAACGTTCCCTGGCACTGCGCTATCAAGAAATCAATATTCGGAAAATAAATTTCCAGCAAATCGGTGTTTCAAAATTTAAATTTAATTCGTCCAAGATTACTTGGCAACGTGCCAAGTCAGAAGGCGGTCAATGACGCCCGCCAAAATAGAGTCTCAGGCGTAGTAATACACATTAGTCACGACCGTCTCGGAATGCCGCAGTACGCTCACTCCTGTACCGTACTAGACGCACAGCTGATGGTTGTTGAGTCTTTTTTCGTCAATTTCAAGCGGATTAAAATTATCAACTGATTGATCGACATGAAGATCGGAGTGCCCAGCATGGTAGAGGAGGTCGTAGCCTCTGAATTCGCCTCCAGAGAAGTTGCCAAGTAAGATTTCGACCTTGCTACATGTTGCATCTCAGCACGTGTCGGGCATGTACCGACTAGATTCGATCCGACATTTTTTCTAAGGATCACTTTTCTGATTCGCGCACGTTGATCGGAGTATATGAAATTTGATTTTCTTGTTTTTTGATCAATTAGTCTTCGTATGGCGTCGATTAGCGTGCGTCCGGCTGATCAGATGGTCGGCCGAGCGAAGGTTAAGTGCGTTGTCATGTTATCACTCAATGCTTTTATTTTGATTTCAAATTGATTTTTAGGACTGCCAGGAGTTTACAACGACACGATAGAAAATCGAAAAGAGAGTTGGCGAACAGGAACGAACGGAAGCGAATGAAAGTCATAAACGACGGATTCCAGTCACTCAGGAAGCTTTTGCCATTCGCCGACGATGAAAAATTAAGCAAGGTCAGCCATTTTATCACTAAAGATTTTCTAATGGTATCTTGGAACTGAATTGTTTAGCATTCGTTGCAATGTGTCTGCTAGCATTGTTCATGGTTTTTTTTCCCTCAAACTATCAATGCCATGTTGTTTCAGGCTGCCATTCTCCAGCGAACAGTCGAGTACATATCGCAGTTACTCCAGGAGCGTCAAAAAATCCTGAAGCATCTGGACGAGTTGAACGGTGTTAAAATTCTCAAAATGTCCGACACAAAGGATGACGAATTGGAACGGTCAACTTTCAGCAAGCTGCAGGTTGCGAACGGAGCATGCCTGCCGACTCAGAGTTGCTTCGTTGGTTCATACAATGGAGTGGTGTCTTCCGTTCCAGGGGGCCGAGAACTGGAAGTACAGAACGTGTGCATAAACAACTCGCAGCAAAGCGTCCGCATTTCTCTGCCGCTGGGTGTCTCGAATCAAATCCAGTCTCAAGTTCTGCCGATCCACCTCGAGGCCATGGAGACGGATCATCACCGGGAGGAGGTCGTTTCCAGCTCTCCTTCGAGCGACTTCAACGACGGGGGTTCGTGCAACATCGGAAATCTCGATGTAATCCTGAGAGCCATTCATTCCATCGAGGGCATGGACTCAAATGAGGAGAGCAACGACGAGAGCGAACAGGACAGCGAATCCGACTACGCGATCGCTTTGGTGCATTGATTCGTTCTTTTATCAGTTCTGTTTTTTTTT